>CAODLS010998826.1:0-28807 GCA_948243855.1 Flueggea neowawraea | reverse complement strand
GAATCGTTGTATCTAGAACATAACTCTTCATTTCTTGCTTAAGAACAATTCTTAAGTTTCGAGATCAATCAAGGAAGTTAGTCCCATTCAATTTCTCCTTCTCAATGATCGATCTCAAAGTAAAGGTTGATATGTTGTCGTTTGTTTCCATTATTTCTACATACAAAATATGCACAAATTAATAAGAGGTCTTTTGAATACTCCTACTAAAATTAGCATCCCTAAAGTTAATTTAAGTTTTAAAAATAGTGGGTACAAGATCCATATTTCAATAAAAATTAAGTCAGTTGAGCTAGTTGTTAACCTTAGCTATTTAGGTAGAAAACTCATTTTTCAATTATATCATATATAACTCTTACATTTCTAGTAATTTTGACATATCATGTCCCGGCTATTAAATCTCTTTCTATGTCCCGACATTTAAATCCCTTTCTGAGTTCAAACAGCTTCTATTTCTCCAAGTCCCACTTTTGCGTGCGCAACTTAATTTTGTGCGAGTAAACTCAGATTTTGTGGTCATTATCCTGGATCAAAACAAGCTCACCTTCTGGCCTGAAAGTTTGCGGGCACAACACTAATTTGTGTGCACAACTTTCATGTTGCATAAATGACTTTGCATGCGAAAAAATGACTTGGCCCACTTTCCTTCCCTTCTGCCGTTTTACATTGAAATTAGTCAAATCTGGACTAGACATTTGCGAGCGTAGGGTTGAATTTGCGTGCGTAACACTTTGACATTTCAAAGTTGCATGCATAATTACAGGTTTACATGTGTGTACTTAAACACATTCTAGATTAATATTTTGTCAACTATCAAAACTTTAAGAGATTGTAAGAAATTGTTAGATTATCTCGAAGGTTCCTTGCAATTAGATCCCCTTAATTCATATTTGCAAGATGAAGAAAAGGCTACCGTTGTGGAGTATCAAAGATTACTTGGTTGTGAGAAAACTTTGTTCAAGCAAAAGCTTGAGAAACTTAGGGGATAACAATACTAGGAATTCTCATAACCTAATAAAGGCTCGGCACGCTCATAACAAGATTGTCTTTTTGACATTAAGAGATAGTTCAAATACGATTATATCGATTGTGATTAACTCTATTGAGTAAGGCTGGAGTCATTTTGTTGGGTTTACGATTATACTGGTGAATAAATATCCAAAAAATGAAAATGTTCTGGTTGGTTGATTAAAGCTTTTCTGTTTATATTTCTTATTGTAATATTTTGTGGCATGATACTGGTTCTATTCAATGACCTTTCAAGCTATTATTTTTCTTATGTATAATAATCATCATGGAGGAGATTTCTTCTATTGGGAGTAATTAAATTAATTAATTTTAATAATTTTATGTGTTGGTAAGTTATTTTTCTTTATAAGCTACAATTTCTTTTTACTATCTATTCTATAATCTAATTGTAGATCTACTAGATGAATACCAAAATGTTAGAGCAATATTTACAAGGAGAGTGTGAATTAAATCTAAAAATTGATTTAACTATATCATTCTCATTGCTTCGTTGTTAATTTTAAAATTAATTTGTCATTAAATAAAAACATTATAATTCACCCTGCGTAGCGTTAATTTACTGTTAAAATGCCATCCGCGAACTCAGATTTATTAACTGGCTGAATTTGAAATATTCAAAGCATCAATTGAAGATTTTCACAATTTACATTACCAAGCAGTGAAATTATTCATACAAGGCTTTTGTAGGAGTGGGACACAAGGTTCAATTCTCAACAAATTAAGCTGACACAATTCAAACGCTTAAACAACATATTATTTGATAAAACGAGTACTGAAATCATCACCTAGTGAAAGGTATATTTATTTTGGGAACCGCTTCTTTCTTGATCAATATAATATATACTCCAGCTTGGAGTATATGGTCAATTCATCAAACCCATAGCCTGGAAAACCGCAGATATGGTGGGATTGACAACACTATATCCTCCATCAATAACAAAATTAACACCTCCATCAATAACAAAATTAACACCGCTCACATAATTTGCTTCATCACTTGCTAAATACAATGCCGCATGAGCCACACCCTCTGCCTTGAGGACTTGTCCTTTCAAGTTACTAGCTTCACTAAGAAGTTCTTCAATTTTGGACATTTTCTCTGAGAATTCAGGAGGTTTTGGACCAGCCACAATGTTAGTCCGCACTCCTGAAGGCGAAATACAATTCACCATAATTCCATGCCTTCTCAATTCAGCTGCCAGATTTTTGGCCAACCCCATGATCCCATATTTAGTCTCTGCATGAGCCTTTGTTGAGCTCCCTCCTATTGCTGTACAAGCACTCCCAGTGAACAATATGCAACATTTGCTCTTTGGCACCATGACTCGAGCTGCGTGTTTCGCTCCTAAGAACGAACCAACCAAGTTGACACTGATCACACGATCTAGATCGGACTTGTCTGTGTCCAAGATGCCACCGTAAATGCGGTCTATGATGCCTGCATTATTGTACATTATGTCTAATTTTCAGTGTTTCGCAACGGTGGTGTCAATAAGGTTGATGATGTCTTCTTCCTTTGAGACATCACAGTGGATGTATGACACATTTAGGCCTAGCTCCTCAGCAAGGGCTTGGCCAGTTTCGTCTTGGATGTCTGCGATGACAACCATTGCACCATTTTCTTGGAAGAGTTGGACTGTGCTTGCTCCAATGCCACTTGCACCACCCGTAACAATCGCCACCTTGTCTGCTAATCTGAAGTTCATAAATCACACACACGGAAAAACTTTAATGACTATATATACATTGGAGAAAAAACTTTTAGTTGCAATATTGCTTAATTGCTTATTCAAATAATTAGATGCAAGGACTCATCTAACAAATAAGAAAGGTTTCATATAGTTTGGATCGATACGAAGTTAAAGGCAATTAAAAGATGCAGAAAAATCACAAAAACAGATGTGGTTGGACAATTAAAAAGGGGACGAAATATAAAACTTGATGGATATAGAAGGTACTGATTTTGTTACCTTTTGTGGGTTGACATTGAAGAAGCACCATCCATTTTATTGTAGTAGAAACCGTTGATACTGAAATTAAAGTGAACTGGCCTATAACTTGATCATCAGCATTTGAGTTTTGATAAGACAATTTCCACAGATAGGGATTAATAATTATTATAGTTGACTTGATTACCGTAACAACATTTAAAATATCGTGTGCGTTGTTCACGCTATGTTTTAAATGTTACTAAAAGCATCATGCATGGAAAAAAAATCAAAGAAAATCTACTATGGGAGCCCTTCACAACGATTAGAAAGATCACTTTTAATACATAATTGATGCAATCAATTTAAGCAAATAAACAAAATAACTCATTACTAGGTTAATGACCATTGCGGTCACGATACTTTCTAATTTTATTTATTTTGGTCCTAAAACCACATTTGTTTTTTCAAGTGAGTCACGTAAGTTTTATGTACTCCCAACTCTTGTGAAAGCATGTATAATGATGAATGCTCATTTATACATATTTTTATTGTCAAATTCCTATGTTTTTTGTTATCAATTGAGCTATATTCATGAGTTCTAATATTTTATTGGTTCATATTCTCTTTTTCATGTCATACATTGGTGTTTTGATGGAAATGAACAAAAACAAGCGAAAACAAGGATGAAACAATGAAGTTAGAGGCACTAGAGGAAAGATTTCGCTCGTTGGCCTTCAGTTGAGCACATCACCACAATTTCTAGAAAGACACAGCCGTGTCTTGAGCTGTTTTGCCCGTGTAATGAATTGTCTTCAAAAACCCTCAAATTCTAGCAAGACATGGATGGATTATGGCAAGAGAAGGCCGTGTAATTGGGTGTGTTTGTGTAATGCACTTTTTCGAAGGTTTTCGTGGTTTTCTTCAAGACACAGACAATATCTAGCAAGAAAGGGGCTTGTCTTTGCCCATGTAGTAACCTAGCTTGTTAAATACGCCTTTATAGTGACACGGTCTGAAAGTGCAAGACACAGGCGTGTCTTTGCTCGTGTCTTATCAAGACACCTTGTTTTGGCCTATTAAGCATTGGAAGGGAACCTAGATGAGAGGGCCATTATTTGGACACAAAAATAGAGTTCTAGAGAGAGAAAGAGCTAGGTTTCAAGGAGAGAATGCCCTTGTAGTGGGTTTGCTTCAAGATCCAAGGGATTAAGTGAAGATTACAGGATTTGTAATGGGTTCTTTCATTCTCTCTAGCTTTCAAATCAATCTTGTTGTTTTATCTGTTATAATTTTGAACTAAACATCACATGCATCTAGATGTGATGAACCTTAAGATGAATTTGTGATTGGGACTTGCTATTTTGCTCACTAGTTTGCGATTTGAGATTCATCTATGATATATATTGCATTGTTGGATTGATTTTTGCTAACGCATCGGTTCAACATCGACTGCATGCATGGTAATCGAGATATATAGTATGTTTAGAGATACAATAGGAGTTGCACGTAAACCTAGAGATTAGTCGGCGTAAATCCTCCAGATGAAGGTTTAACTTAAAATGGAAGTGTAATACTCTGTTTGTTCTAATTGGAGTCCTGTAGCTTTTCATTCGATCTCAATGTAATATATTTTCTTATTAGGTTGTGTAATTTATCATTTAAAATTAATTAATAATTTTAGTCGATTTATTAATTATACTTATAAATTTCTATAATCTTGGAAAAGAAATATTACATCCCGACAAAAAAAAAGTTGCAAAAACTCCCGCACCTTATCCGAAGGGATTTTGCATCTCTTTTGCTGAAACCTATGAAGAACATCATTTTAGTGAAAGAAGTAAATTTTTTTTAACAACGAATGGGGGCGTGGAAAAAAGATTGGGAGATGTTAAAAGATTATGCAGGCCAGTGTATCTGATCATATTTGTGCTGATATATGAGACTTGCAAGTGATTGGTTTGATATTTGGACGTATGTCACCCTAAAATTTATATGCATTTTCATTATATAAACATATAATGAATGAATTAAAAAAGTTTGTGTTTAAAAGAGAAATTAGAATTAATTGTTTAGAATAATTTAACCATTCATATGATTTCTAATTGTAACGAAATGATCTCATAAGTAAGAATCGAAACGAATGTGTTCTAGGCAAGTAATATGTTGATCTTATAAATAACTTACAGAAAATTGAAGTGAGGGTTTGTGTGGGTTGAATTAAGTCTGTGGATTCGGTTTGTTTTGCGCACTCCATCATGACATGAGTGGATCAAGGCAAAATCTACGGCCTTATGCAAGCTTTTAATTCTCTAAAGATTTTCATTATCAGTTGAGTTATCTTTATTCAAATCGACAATTTAATAGGATGATTTTAGTTTTTTTTTAATCACAATTTTAGTACTATTAAAGCTGAGGAAATTACACCCCATATCATTTTTTCCTATTTTGATTTCACTAATAGCACCTAAAGAATTATCTAATCTAATATACAACGCTGACATTTTGAATTTCTTAAATACAACAATATTAATACCTCTTTATTCATTTCTCTCTCCTCTTTCTTCTCTCTAACTCATCTGTCTCTTTCTCTTCACTCTCTCTATGAATTCTCTCTCCTCTCTTCACCTCCTCTTCTTTTGTCTTCCCAATCAGTTTCTCCTCCTCACTCTCCTCCTAGGCCTTTGCCTCTCACTCCTCCTCTGCCTCCACCTTCTCATTATACTTTTTTCGTTCACTCTTTCTCTCTACTCTCTCCCTCCTCCGACTTGATTTGTTCTCCTTCGGTCTTCCTCGGTTTTCCTCGATTTTCCTCCCTCTATCTCCCTCCTACTCGATCTATTATCCTTCGGTCTTCATCGATTTTCCTCCCTCTCTCTCCCTGTCCTCCGTCGTGCGAACGAGAGTTAGATTGAGACCGTGGCGACGAATGACGGTGAGAGAGAGACTAGGACGTGAATGTTAGTAAGCACTGAATTTAAGAGAGAGAGAGAGAGAGAGAGAGAGATGCTATCGGTCAAAGAGGGGGCGATAGAGATTGTCGACGTAAAGATGAGGGTTGCTCCATAGAAGAAGAATGATTGATCTAAAATTTTCTAACAATTTAAATTGGTTTTTAATTACAAAATTAGTTCCTAATTCTTTTGACTATGTAAAAAAGGCTTCAAACATTGAAATTGATTGAACATTTTTGAAATCTAAAGTATGTTTATGTACAACTGAACATTTTGGGTTGTACTTGTAATGTACTCGTTATGTACTCACTTTTCTTCTCATTTTTTAAGTAATATTTTGATCTAAGGTTTTGTACTCATGTTGTTTTCTCATTGTACTCGATCTGTACTCCAGTCATTCTCTACATGCTCTCGTTTTTGCTGGTCAAAAGAGCCTTCATTAACACTAGTTTGTACTCCGACTGTACTCAAGTTGTACTCGCATAATAAAGAAAACATTAAATTTTTGGTCATGTACTCAATTTTGTTGGGGTTTGTTCTCAGTGTTCTCATTTTATTGTTTGTACTCGTGTTGTACTCGTCTTATTCTTATGTACTCGTGTTGGTGCAATTAATAAGTCTTAAATAAGTTTTATTCTCATCGTACTCAGTCTATACTCGGGATGTACTCCATGTGTATTCGGTCTTTGCTAATCAACAGAGCCTTCATAAGGGTTGTACTCAATTTGTACTATGTACTCTGGTTGTACTCGAGTTGTACTATTTCTCATTGGCTTAAATTGTTGGTCAAAATACAGTCAGTTTTCTGACGAGTGGTCAACATACGGTCAAATTGTTATATTTTTTTAATATTTTATTTTGTATTTCCATTTTTTGTATGTTTTTTAAATATTGATGTATTTACAAAAATTCTTTTTGCTTTGTTGCCTATTTGTGGTAATCACCCTAAATGTATTGACATAACAAGTAATCAATTCTGGTGCATTTAACTAATTTAATTTATCGAAAATTTATTCTTCATCAATATATCACAAAATTTGGAGATTAGCTTATTGAGAATTTACTTCTTCTCCCTTATGACGGCTAATTCCTTGTCGACTCCAAGGGAAAAAAAATTAAAAAAAAAGCTGCTAAGATTGCAATGCATATGAATCTTGTATGAAACTTCAATTCATGTGATAGAGCAAATTCATACGAGTATAGTCTGCTACTGAGATTTACAGTGTGTTTTGATAGAGTGTAAATAATGGAAAAGAAGAAAAAGTAAAGGAATAATATCTACTTATCCTTATTTGGAAGAAATTTTTATGTTTAAATGGAAATATAAGTAAGAGTAAGTAAGGATACGACTTACCCCTTCATTTCTTTCAAAACTCTTATTTTTCTTACACTCCAAATTGGAGTGTAAGCAATGCTTGGATTAATACAAGCCCATGTACAAAACACTAACTTGATTCTTCTCTTCGACTCCAATGATAAATCCATCAGCCAAATCTTCTTCTTCCAGACTTTCTGGAAACAATTAACTTCAGCCGGATTGTTATGTTTCCGAGGAGTACCTGAAAAGCTAAGCAGAGATACGCTGGCTTCGTTGTAGTATACTATACACATCAACAATGCCAGGTGGGAATGCAGGGTCTGTTGCGGCAGTGACAGCGACATTTGCTACGGCAGTAACACTCACAGGAGGTATAAAAAGTGGACCAATGAGTGGGATTTGAGTCAGAGGCTTTGCGTTTCTAAGGATCTGCAATGAAGATGTTAAAGCTTGCAGAATCATATCTGACTCCAAAAGATTAACGTAACTGGAAGTCTCATAAACAAGTTAACAAGAAGTGATCCTGGTTACCGAACATATCCTATGCTAACATCTTTTCTGATCTTTAACGACTGAAAAAATGCAGAGGGATCATAAGATTCTGTAAACAGCTTACCACCTCCAATGGCGCTCCAATTACACTCAGAGGTAAGTTGATGCTCCCAACCCTACGGGTCCCGTGTATGAAACCTGGCCTAATAATTACACCTGCCATGAAAATTTGAAGAAAATTACTCAAAAGAAAGAAAGACTATTTAAATTATTTGTCGTTGGATGATAGGAGCTCAAAATTCACTATGCTTCCAATCACTGAAATTTTCCATATATACAGCAAATTAAAGTTGCAATATTCAATGACTTGAAACCACTCGATGACTAGGTCGAATGCTACTGCGGGTGTCCAAATTATGTGAGCAACAAAAAGGAAGCTGACCTGTGCATTTGAAAGCACTTGTCAATTCAGCTTCAGTTGCTCTCTGCAACAAGTAGATTGGTGGAAGAATTAAAATGAATCAAAACATTCACTTTGACAAATAAACAATTTAGCATCACAAGAAAGAAAAAGGTTCTTAAGTCAATAATGGAAATTTTTTGCAGCTTAAATAATTGTGAAAAAAAACAAATGAATAAATGGAAGCAAGCAATACCTTTCCGTCATAATACCCTCGTAGTAAGTACTTTATCAAACCAAAATCAGCAGCAGATATATATACAAATCGTTTTACACCTGTAGACAACCATGTTTGGAAGGCAGAGATTAGCTACACGGAATGGTAAAGAAAAGCATCTAAAACTGGAGACAGAAAAAAGAAAAGGGTAATGACCAATTTCAATTGCATTTTGTTCTTAACCTTACGTTATCTTTCTGAATAACAGAAACATTTGAAGAGTTTGATACTACAATCATTGTATTGAACCCCAATATCATTAAGTACTGAACCCCCTTCTGATTTAAAATAAGTTGGTTTGGCACATTTCCAGCATGTACTAAGCAAGAAAAAAGATGAAAAAGACTGACTGTATTAAGCATTTTAATGACAACTTTCATTGGGCATGCCAAATCTTTACAAGTTCTCTTTCTAAAGTATGGAAATGCTTAAACAAGTTTTTATGCCTGCAGGTAATGAAGTAGTTATCACCAAATTGTGTAACTGTCCTTACAAGTTCATGACACATACATCACAAAGAAGTTCAGTGATGTTTTAGGATGTCCCAAAGAGATATCTCAAATGTTATCACATATCGTAGTCTATATCATTTTCTGCAGTACCTTAAAGAAACATCATTCTTTGTAGCTCTGCTTGATGACCGCATCACTTATGGTCATAGAATTTCAAACGGAATGAAGCTATTCCAATCTACAGTAAAAAATGTGTTTCTTCTTTTTTCTCTATGATTCTCTGTACTAATATATCTATCTATCCTTGCTTAACACTTTAGTTAGAGTAGCAATGTAGAGTCAAGTAACAGTACTCAAGCAGTCGAGTTATATGCATACCATAAAAAGACAATCATGGGATAAGTGAATCCAAATAAATTCCATTATCCAGAGACTGTTAAAACATATAAAATCATCATGAATATGACAAGCATATGTAGTTTCATAGACTGAAATTTTAATTCATCAAGTGCACAAGATCCTGATATTGAGAATATAAAAGGCAAATTCTTATCCTATTCCAGGACTTCACAGATTATTTCAGATACTGATCTGTCATTCAAGATTCCTCCTTGAACCTGGAGCTTTAAATGATAACTTTCCACTTAATAATGCTGTGATACGTTCAAACAATTTTTCAAGCCAGGAATAATGTATTGGAGGAAATTTATTTAGTGAATACCTTCTTCTGTGGCAGCTTTAATAGCATTAATATTTGCTGATCCATTGATTTTATACATGTGAGAATTTGAGCCAAAACCACCGACACATGAGATCTGCAAACTTCACCATAAGTTAAACGAAGAACAGACAACTGTCCCAAAAATTCTACATTTTACTAGTCAGACTCATTAACAATGAAAACTCGCAAACTAAAATCAGAAGAGACAATCCCTTCTAAAGATGATAAATATATTGGGCATCAGCGTACCATAAATTCTATGATAACAACAGTAATAATAACATTTTTGTTGTTATAAATAAAATAACTTAGTAATATAATTTGAAATTTCGATAATCAGGAAAATTAAAACACTAGGGGCTCTCCCTGTAAGGTCTTCTCTGAAATGAAAGACACTTTTTTATTGTAGTGCAATAACTGCAGTTTTCAACTTGCCAGTTGCCACCAGCAACAGTATGGGATAAGAAAGAACAAAGAAACAAAGATGAGACATAGACGAGAATTTTATGACTTTTTAGAAATAGGCTCAGGTCCTACTTCAAAAAAAATAAAAAATATTGCCTCACATTTAACTGTTATCGTCACCATATTGGAAATCCAGAACAAATAAATGTAAGAATATGACTCGTGAATTGAAAACATAACTTCTCTCCTATATTTTAATTTCAGTAAATACAAGTAGGAGATGCCATACCACAGAAGTCACGTCTTTGAGGGCAGGCTTCAGTGAATTAGGAGATAACAAATCTCCTGCAATTGAAGAAATGAGCAACCCTAACACCACGATTCCCAAAAAATGAAGGAAAATAATTATGAATAAAACTAGTAGATAACCTTGGTGCCAGACTACATTGTTAGCCCAAGAATCCGGTATGGATGATCTTCCAGACCTAATAATAGAAGAAATATATGATAAGGAAACTGCATGATAGGAATATTTTGCAAGTGATATGAAGGTTTCCCTGTGAAGCTTTGCAGAAAAGAGTACAATTTCTCCATTCTCGTTGAGATATAACAATCAATATATGATATGCATCAGTTAATTATTTTCAAAAAAAGCAATACCTGCTAAGGCTTGATACAGTCAGACCACGATCTAGTGCTTCTTTGCATACATGAGAACCAACAAATCCGTTTCCACCTAAAACAAGTAACTGAAGCAAGGGCTTGATTTTTTTTAATTACTCAAGAATGAAATAATTTTATCAAGTAAAATGAAACAGAAATAGACCTTCTCTGCTGGAGGAGTAAAGTCAACAGTATCTTCTTCCTCAACTTTTGATGATCCATCTATCTTATCAGAAGTTGTTGATGACAATCTTCCATCTCTGAAAATAGCCAGTGAACTGGAAAGGAAGACATAACAATGTCCAAAAAGTCATTTATTTAAACAAAGAGAAATTTTTCCTGATTAATCTGAATATGCATCTTGGCAGATATAAACTCTCTTTGAGTGTATTCTGGAAGCAACAAGCGTTTAAGAATTTAAAGAAACTGAAACTTTAGCGAACAACTCATTAGATATGAGGTTGTTGAGGTGAAAATGAGCTGTAAATAAAGTAGGAAGATAGTATGTAACTTCATAATTTGAGGGATTTGGGTAGATAGCATTCAGATTTAGATATGATTTTATTTCCTCTTTTCTTCTTTGTAACCTACAATATAATTTCCTCTACAGTCAATACAACGCACAGAATTGTTTACCATTCCCATTTTTTGTGTCAGATATCATAACAACTTTTGAAGTAGAAACGACTTTTTTCCACTTTATTATGCCATGCAACAACAAAGACTAAATTTCAAGTCATAAGACTAATGCTTTGATACCAAAACTAAAAACATCAACATCCATCTCAAGATATTATAATAAAGTAAAGCGAACAACCACACCATTGTAGTTCATTGCCTGCCAGTCCTTCTACAAAAATTAAAATGTTCACGCCAGAAAGGTTATTGATACATGATAAGAGATTGTAGTCCTACTGAAAATATGATCGATGAAGCTAATTTTTCACATCATAAAGGAAAAGGGAGAATGAAAAAACAAAATTGTGATTAAGAACTTCCCAACCAATATTTCAGGCTCTGATTTGGGTTAAGATATCGGTCATCTCCAGTAAATCTCACTGGTTACAACCCATTTATATGCAACTGACAATGTGGTCGGAATCATGGTTTAGAACCACTATATATTAACAATTTCTCATTGTACATAAATGCAAATATGTAATTTGAAAAGCATAATTGAACCAGTGGGGGTGTAGCCCATTGGTATCAGAGTTCGCCTTCAGCATTGGTTAAATGTACAAAACAAAAACATAATCATATTTAGCATTTCTGGTATTAGGACAAGAGTAACTCCGTTGATTTCTTTCTGTAACTCTACTCAAGCACAAGACTAAAACTGATAAACAAGTTGTGTAAATCACTGAAAGCTAGAGATATTGGAACACAATTCTACAACTTTTTGAATGACATCACCATGTACAATTGATCAATGCAAGAAAAGCAAAAGAACCCACAAATCAAAAGCACCCAAAGAACATGCCCTCAACAAAATCATCTTGGATAATCGATGCAACCAAAACATTAACAAAATAAAATCATGGGTCATCATCCTCTATTTGAAAGCTCTTATTTTGGGTTTTTACAACTCAAAATTCTAAAAACTTAAGGCTTAGACTGCCAATTGCAGTCTACAATTCAGCGAACAACACATGCACTCATGCATCAGCCAAAAACACCACCTCAATCTACTAATCTAAATAACACAATTTCCACACATCATCATTCATTAAACAACAAAATGTCCTCATAAACAAAAACTAACATCCCAATTGCTCATCCAAAATAACACCAAATTACCCGAAGAGTTTCTGTTTCCGAAAACCGGACTGTAAATGCAGCAACCGCGACATCATCGTATTCATTTTGCAACCCTGTGAGCTCAAATGGAGTGAAGTTTTGAGGGAAAAGAATCAGACTTGTTGTGTGATGAAGCAATTTGGCAAAGTCCAGATTCCACTTTTTTAGTGAATAATATGGAAAACATAGTCACTCTAAACTTCCTAACGAATAGCGGGTAATGTGGACAGGTATTCCTCATATATTTTTATATATTTAATTAAACCATGACAGGAGCATGACTATTGGAGCAGCCAAACAAGGACCATAAATGGCAAGTTTGTGATTTTATTCAAAGTCCACTTTTTTAGTTAGTTTCAGCAATAGTAACTAAATTTTATAAAATATTACGATATAATACCCAAATTATGTTTGTTTCATTCATGGTACCTGATATTACCCACCGTCTCACTCACCATACCCAGATGTCAATGACTCAGCAAACACATTCCACATGGCTTGACACATTAGATTCCCGGCACACACTTATTCAGGGTGTGTTGGATTGAGTTAAGGGTTGATGAGTTGTGTTTGGCGGAAATCTGATGTGTCAAGCCATGTGAGATGTGTGTTTGCTTAGTCATTGACATCAGGGTATGGTGAGTGAAACGGTGGGCAACATCAGATACCATGAATGAAACAAAGTTTAGGTATACTATGGGTGAAATTAACTCTCCACTTTTTCATTTAAGCATTTGTTTTAATTCTCCTCCTTGGATTTCAGCACCTCACCTCTCTTTTTCAATACTAAAGCATAGCAGAGAGTGAGAGCAGTGAGCTTTTAGAGATTCCTCTGTTCGCTGCCGTTCCTTCATTTATCAAAAACCCAATCCTTCTAATTGGATTTTGAGTTGTTTCGGGTTGAAAAGATCGGAGCTTTGATCACTTCTGAAGCTGATTTCCAGGTGAAAGTTGCTAAATTTTTTACTGGAATCATATCACTCATGCATGCCGTTCCATTTTCGTTAAACCACTTGAACTTATTAGTTGCTAATTTGAGATACGAAAATATGAAAACTTTGTTGGTTTTTTCTTCTTTCATCCATACTTGGATTACTTTTTAGTTTTTACTATATTTTTTTCCTGCCCACTTGCATTCTGATGCATATACATTTTTGGATTTTTTATTTTTTATTTTTTTGGCTAATGGACTTTTTATTCAGTTTATTCTTTTTACTTTGGCTACGGGGCTTTTCATCATATCTATCCTATGATGAAAGTATTTTTAATTCTGTTTCTTATCTATTGTATGATGAAAGTATGTGAATTGGAGTTACATTTTTTTGGGGGGTGTCATTCTCTGATATGTATGACTTATTCTTATTCAGAATTTAAAATAAAGGCTCATATTGGCATCTAGTATTTTAAATTTTAAATTGTAGAACCATAAATTTTAGACCAGTGTTTATAATGTGTAAAAATGTTGACAAGCTCATTGCTTGAAGTTTCCCTGTAGTTATGATGATCACTTGTTGGTTATCTTGGACTCTGTGGTGTTGTTTAAACCAGGTGTTGGAAGTAGGTAGAGCATATAGAAGAATGGGTAGCCCCCAGCAGCCAAAGAACAGAGTGGCATTTGTGTTAATTGATGGACTAGGCGATGTGTCTTTGCCGAGGTTAGGGTACAAGACTCCTTTGCAGGCAGCCGATGTCCCAAACTTGGATGCTATTGCATCGGCCGGAGTTAATGGCCTGATGGATCCTGTTGAAGTAGGCCTTGGTTGTGGAAGTGACACTGCTCATCTTTCTTTATTGGGTTATGACCCAAGAGTGTACTACAGGGGTCGAGGTGCTTTCGAGTCAATGGGTGCTGGGCTGGCAATGTCTCCTGGTGATATTGCATTTAAGGTGTGGAAGTATTGATGTGCTTTTAACATTTTAATATATATATTTCGGGTAGCTTTCAAAGCTTCTCGATTAATACAATGAGCTTTTTCCTTTGAACATACTCATGTCAATAATGTGGGATGTTTGGTAGCAAGATTTTGTGAAAATGTAGGCTACATGCCTCATAAATTAGAATATTCACCGTCTGGTAAGAAAGGTTGAAGTCTATATACCTACATGAGTCAGTAATTTTGGGGACAACTTTAAAGTTGTTTTCAGTTTTCACCTTTACGTTATTATCATTTGTTATTTTTTAGCCGGTTGCTTTACGTAATATTGATTTGCTACAGCTCTTTCCACATGCAGTCCAATTTTGCAACATTGGATGAAAAAACTGGAATAGTTACCAGTAGAAGAGCTGACAGGCATTTTGAAGAAGAAGGACCAATTCTCTGTGCTGCTCTTGATGGTATGAAGTTACCATCTTTCCCAGAATATGAAGTTAGAGTCAGGTGCATATCTTCTTCTTCTTTTCCCTTTAGTAGCAGCGACTCCTCTTGGCCAAAACATGTACTTTTTTCTAGAATTTATGTTTTCTCATGATTTCAATATTTGAGTTCTGGCTAGATCAAGCTTTAATTTTTTTCAGTTAGTTTATAGCTCTACAAGGTCCCATAATTTTTTTTTTGGAAGAAAAAGGTAGGACAGGATTGTTAATTTTCTATCTACAATCTGCCCCATCCATTAAATAGCTGGTATGAACTCCAGGCCAGATCTCACCCTTTTATTTTGCACCCAGAAGAACTAAAAGATCAAGATGTCATTGCTAAACTGGTGTGCATCGTTTCACATCTTATAAGATCTAAAGTATAAAACACTTCGGGTGGAAATAAAGCAGAATATATAATATAAAATGCATTGCTGTAGGTATGCAACAGAACATAGATGTGGAGTGGTGGTGAAAGGTCCAGGACTCGGTGGTAATATATCTGGAACAGACCCCTTGAAGGACAATCGGTTACTACTGCAGGCTAAAGCCCTAGATGACAGTGATAAAGCAAAGCATACTGCTGCTGTTGTGAATGAGTTATCCAGGGAGATTTCAAGAATTTTGGTCTCTCACCCCGTGAATGCCAAACGGGCTGCAGAAGGGAAGAACATTGCAAATGTTGTCCTTTTACGAGGTTGCGGCATTCGAATCGAGGTGGGTTATTCAGTTCACATAATCTTCTTCTTTGCATAAAGCACTAGTGTGTAACGGATAGAAGAAGCACAATATCAGTTTCGCTTATTGGTATATAACTTGGTTTGCCGATATGGGTGGGTTGCATTAGGAGTTTGTTTTTGTACCTTTTTTGTCATGCTGGGGAGAGAAGGTCCACTAAGAGGAGAATGATTAGTTGTATAGGCCTCTAGCCTTGTTCATTTTGTTAACTTACAAAATTACAATATGCTTTAAGCTGTTATAACAGATAAAACAGATCCACCATCATTGAAGATATTATTAGTTAGGGACTTGGATTATTTTCTTTATTTTCTTTTCCCATGTGGTTGCTCATTTGAGATTGAATAAGAAGTAAAAAAAAATGAGGATACTAATTGAATCTAACATTAGGAAAAGAGTTGAGAATGACAAGGCTTGCATCACTAGCAAAATATAAACTAGCAAGCTTGCAGAGTTACCAGAGGTGGTATAATGACATTTGGTTTAAAATGTCCATAGAAAATAAAAGAAAAGTGAAAAAGAATGGTATAAAATATTCTTATTCAGTTGTAGTGTCCTGTAAGGATGAGCTACCAGTGTAACACTTCTCAGTGGTGGAGAATTTTAGAAAAATGAAATAGAGGCATAAAAGTTTTCACATTAATTTGCAGGTACCCTCATTTGAAAAGAAACATGGTTTATGGCCATGCATGGTAGCTCCAACCAAAATCATTGCTGGACTGGGCCTATCACTGGATATTGACATTCTGGATGCTCCTGGAGCAACAGGAGATTATCGAACACTTTTGACCTCCAAAGCAACTGCTATAGCTAGCGCACTTTCAGCTCCCTTGAGTTCTACTCCCAATGTTTTTGTACCAGGGGAAGATGAGAACAAGCCTGGACGACCAGATGGCTATGATTTCGGATTTCTGCACATTAAGGTCTCAACATTCTGTTGTTATTACCATCTGTCTCGCAAGTTCATTTGGATAGTTGTGAAATGCACTTTTCTGCCACCAGAATTATTTCCTGTCTTGTATTTTTATTTGTTTCTTTTACAAAGCCTCTCTTTCCTCATTCTGTTTGCTCTCTCCCCTGAAAAGGCTGAATTGGTGACGTATAGTCACTACAACCTGCCTTTACTTACCTCCTGAGTCCTTAGTTACATTTTCTCATGCTTATTTATTTTTCCTTGCTCAGATTATCAGATCTTTGAATGTCCACGACCTAATTTCTTGACTGTGGAATTTATTAATTGACCGCAGTTTATGAAATACCTTCCTTTTTTGTGCTCAGGCAATAGATGATGCGGGTCATGATAAGGCGAGCATTTTCAAAGTCAAAGGATTGGAAGCTGTAGATCGAGCTGTAGGCCAATTAGTCAAACTCTTGTGGCAGGCTGAATCAGCGGGAAAATATCGCTACTTCATATGTGTGACTGGAGATCACTCTACCCCTGTTGAATATGGAGACCATAGCTATGAACCAGTTCCATTTACCATGTGTCGATTAACAGACTTCGTGAGTGCAATTGGTGAGGAGTCTGTCATCATGCAAACTTCCCTGGACCCATTTCCTTTTCCAACCATTAAAGCTTGTGAAGATCTAAGGCAAGATAGTGTTAAAGAAAAAGAGAGAAGCAACAAACAGGCAAAAGCTTTCTGTGGTGACTCGGTCTGTGAGTTCAGTGAAATAACTGCTGCAAGGGGATGCCTTGGAAGGTTTCCAGGAGGACAAATGATGGGCATTATTAAGACATTCCTTAAAATAAATGCATGAGATGCTCTTGTAAACTTCCGGAATGATGTAGACGAGTCGTTGAATAAGGTAATTTTTGAACTGACCAATGATAGCCATGATCTGATGATTTTGTCTTACTGGACTTTGAATGACTTCTGCTGATACAACCAATGTGAAATGTTAGTTTCGAAGTATTTCTGCAATCCTTTCGTGTTTTTCTTATTTATTTGTTGAGCTTAATTCTTTTGGCAGCACTTGAATCACTTGTCTCAATGGAATTATTATGATCAATGCTTTGCTTCAGGGTTTTAGATGTCAGAATTCAATGGTGGTAACGCTTCTCAACGAGCCCTGGAATATTGTGTGCATTACTTTCTAATTGTTTTGCTCTGCCATCCAGTTTGTCTGAACAGACAAACAGAAACCTTAGTCAGGATTTTGTTGCTGCCTCTCAAATGAATAGGTCTGAAAAACTTTGAAAGAAACTTTCTTTTTCCATGTCAATTCACTTTCTTCCTTGATGTTATCTTTATAATTCAAGAAATAAAAAAGATACAGTTCGGATACAGATAAATGACTAAAGAACTATGGAGTTTTTACCAATTTACATACTGACCCTGACATAAAAATGTAGGCAGCTTGTAACAAGTTTTTTTTTTTGTTGGTAAGAATTAGAGAATTTTATATTCAAAAGACAAGAATATACAAGAGTATATACAACCTAAGGTTGATAATCCTTCCGAAAATACACCTACCGAGCTCTGACTGGCATTTGGACAAAGAAATAGAAGCAATTTCAGAACGAAAACAACCTATAGCAATTCAACCAGAAAATCAAACATGTATAAACCAATAAGTTAGTGTAAAGCTGTAGGATTCTTCCTACATTAATGTTGTGTATTAGTTATTGTATCGAGATAGAATTCTTCCTATACTGATATTCTGTATTAATCGACTTTCCTAGAATAGATCATGTACTGTGTATATATATTCCTTTTTAGGTTAATGAAAAATAATCTTTTCAGCCAAAATCAATTTGGTATCAGAGAGGAGAGAGACAATTTCGTTGCTGCTTCTCTCTTTTCTTGGTTGAAACCCTAGCCGCCTTCGTTTCTTCTTTCATATGTTCTTCTACATCATGACCGACAAAACAGATGAGGTTATTTCTGACAGCAAGAAGCCATCCATGGTGACTGTTCACGAGGCTTCTTTTCCAACAATTTCTGTTAAGTTGGATGGTACAACTTATTGTGTTTGATATTATCGTGTTTGATCCCAAATATGGAGATGCACATTGCTGGCAGAAGGAAGAAGGGATATATCACTGGAAGGAAGGCTGCTCCTGCAGAAAACGACCCAAGCTACGATGACTGGGAGGCAGAAGACACGCTGGTCAAGTCTTGGCTCATCAATTCCATGACCGAGAAGCTGATGGCACACTTTGTGCAGTATGGAACAGCTAAGGAGGTTTGGGATGCAGTCAGGAGGAGCTATATTTATGTCTCGGATTCTTCTCAAATATATGAACTAATGAATAGGTCATTCCAATCAAGGCAAGGAGGTCGTCATCTTGCAGATTATGACAACGAACTAAACTTCATATTCTTGGAACTTAATTATCGCAGGCCTAATGATATGGGATGTC
The DNA here is from genome assembly GCA_948243855.1 of Flueggea neowawraea. NCBI lineage: Eukaryota > Viridiplantae > Streptophyta > Magnoliopsida > Malpighiales > Phyllanthaceae > Flueggea > Flueggea neowawraea. The sequence goes on along the minus strand of CAODLS010998826.1, from coordinate 9,913 downwards.
CAACTGATATTGAAAAATTGAGGAAACGTACTGGTGAGGATCGTGTTTATGTGTTTCTTGTAGGCCTTGATCACAATTTGGACCAAGTGAGTGCTCGAATCTTGGCTACTTCTCCTATACCAAGTCTAGAGTAAGCATATTCACAAGTTTGTCATGAGGCACAAAGGCATACTACTATGGGATTAGAGGATCATCCTGAGGCTTCTGCAATGGCTGTCCAGAAGAACAATACTCGACCAACACTTTTTTGTACTCATTGCAATAGCACCAAACATACAGCAGATGTTTGCTGGAAGAAGCATGGCTATTCGGAGTGGTTTAAACTAAAGCAAGCAGAAAGGAAGAATAAGAAATTAGCCCAAGCTGCTCACAATACCACTTCTCTATCTGCTACTGCTTCTGCATCTGCATCTCAGGTTTCTTGTGTATCTCCTCAAGAAGGTAATTCTGGTTCAGCTTTTGTTTCTGCTATTCCTAACACTTTGATTATTCATACAGGGGCCACTGATCATATGACTAGTAATCCCTCTCTACTTGACACTCTAAAGCCCTCTATTATTGAGTCTGTTTAGGTTGATAATGGGGCTCTGATGGTTGTCTCAGGAGCTGGGAACATCTCTCTTTCCCTTACACTTTCAATCTCCTCTGTCTTATTTGCACCTAGTCTCTAATAATCTTCTTTCCATCAGCAAGATTACTAAAAATCTAAATTGTTCTGTAACCTTCCATTCTACTCACTGTGTGTTTCAGGGCAAACTTACGAAGATGACGATCGACATTGGTAAGGAGAGAAGAGGTCTCTACTACTTGGAGGGGGCACGGGAGTTACAACCTAGTTCTGATTGTGTCTTTCAAGTTAGGGAAACACTCAATAAAGACAAAATTCTTCTTTGGCATTGTAGGTCGGGTCATCCATCTTTTTCTTATCTAGAACGCTTTTTTCCTAAGTTGTTTCAAAATGTTTCAGTTTCTAGTTTACAATACGAACAATGCATTTATGCTAAGAATCATTGTGTAACTTTTAAAACAAGTCTCAATAAAAGTCAAATTCCTTTTACTCGAATTTTTACAAATGTATGGGGTCCTTTCTCTACTTCTTCTACTTTAGGTCATAGATATTTTGTCTTTTATTGATGATTGCACTCGTGTGAGTTGGGTTTACTTGATGAAAACTAAGGATGACGTAATAAAAACTATTCCACAATTTTTGAAAATGATTGTCACACAAGTTAAGGTTTTTCACTCTGACAATGGTTGTGAATTTGTTAATCACTCCCTTGCTGAATTTTTTAAAGAAAATGGCATTCTCCACCAAACAACTTGCACATACACGCCCCAACAGAATGGCATAGCAAAACATAAAAATCTCCACATTCTTGAGGTGGCACGAGCTTTATGCTTTACTATGCGTGTTCCAAAAAATTTATGGGTTGATGCTATTATGACTGTTGTTTTTCTTATTAATCGAATGCCTACTAGTGTCATAAATATCAAACTCATTTGCGTCTGTTATCTCAGTTTCACTTTATTCCTTCTGTCTTAAATCTTTGTCCTAAAGTCTTTGGTTGTATCTACTATTTGCATGTTCAATCCCACGAAAGAGACAAACTTGATCCACGTGCTCTTAAATGTGTCTTCCTAGGCTACTCTACCTGTCAAAAGGGCTATAAATGCTATCATCCTCCTGCAAGGAAATATTATGTTTCTATAGATGTCCAATTCTGTGAACGTCAGTCTTATTTTTCTGAGGATGTGTCTTTAGTTCCTCTTCAAGGGGAGATTAGTAGTAAGGAAGAGGAAAACTTATGGCTTGAAGAAAAGAGATTTTGGATTTCAGAAAGTTAGGGGGAATGTGTTGAGGCTTAAGTTGAGGCTGAGGCCCCAGAAAGGATAGAGAGACCATATAATTTGTATTTCCAAAAAAATTATACAAGAAGGAACAAGGATGATACACTCATACCTCCTTCATTCTCCAATACTCCTCTCAATGATTCTATCGTGCCATCGGATGACTCTTTTGAAATAAATCTTGAGGTATGTTCTTCTACACCTTCTTTTATTCCTGAAATACCTATATTGAATCCTCAAGTTGAAGAACCAGGTAGGAGATACCCTCTTCATGAACGAAAAGCACCTGATAGGTTAGGTTTCACAAAATCATCCTCTAATATTGCTTATCCTATCTCTGATTTTGTGTCATACCATCGTCTTTCTAAGACTAATCTTTCATTTGCCCTTCACTTATCCTCTGTACCTATTCCTAGTCATTTTCAGTAAGCCTTTGGAAATCCTAAGTGGAAATTAGCTATGAGAAGAAATGAAAGCTCTTCAGAAAAACTCTACTTGGGAATGGTTAAACTTCCTAAGGATAAGAAGACAATAGGATATAAGTGGGTATTTTCTATAAAATTCAAATCAGATGGCACAATTGACAGGTTTAAAGCTAGGTTGGTTGCCAAGGGGTACACCCAGACTTATGGAATCGACTATCAAGAGACCTTTGCTCCTGTGGCTAAAATGAATACTGTTAGAGTTATATTATCTCTTGGAGTTAATCTAGATTGGCCTTTAAGGCAGTTTGATGAGAAGAATGCATTTTTAAAAGATGATCTTTTGGAAGAAGTATATATGGATCCTTCTGGATTTACATCAAAAAGAGGTGAAGTATGCAAGTTGAAGAAGGCTCTGTATGGATTGAAACAGTCGCCAAGGGCATGGTTTGGTCGATTGAGCTCCTCTATGAAAGAGTATGGCTTTAAGCAAGCTATGGCAGATCACACTCTATTTTATAAGAGAGATGGGAATGATATCACCTTGCTTATTGTTTATGTTGATGACATGATAGTCACAGGAAGTAATCTTAGTAAAATAGAAGAGCTTCACGACTACTTGTCTAAGGAATTAGAAATGAATGACTTGGGAGCTCTAAAATATTTTGGGCATTGAAGTATCTCGGTCTAAGCATGGTCTCTTCCTCTCTCTACAGAAATATGTGTTAGATCTCTTGTCTGAAACTGGGAACTCAGCTTGTAAACTTGTTGATACACCCACTGAGATGAATCATGGCTAAAGTATTTATCCTGATCAGATTCCAGCAAATAAAGAGAGGTACCAGAGGTTGGTAGGAAAATTGATTTACCTAACTCACACTAGACCTGACTTATCTTATGCAGTTAGTGTTGTGAGTCAATTCATGCACAATCCGAGTGATCGACACATGGCTGCAGTGAACCATATTTTAGCTTATCTTAAGTCTTCTCCAGGAAAAGGTATTATGTTCACCAAACATGGTCATTTGGACATTGTGGGTTACACATATTCATATTTTACAGGATCTAAATTAGATAGAAAGTCTACATCAGGTTATGTATCTTTTGTTGGGGGAAATTTAGTGTCTTAAAGAAGCAAGAAGCAGAATTTAGTGTCATTGTCTAGTGCAGAAGCTGAATGTCGTGGCCTTTATCATGCAACCACAGAACTCACTTGGCTGAATATTCTCCTCAGCGAACTCGAATTCGGTTTAGAAAAACCTATGACTCTCTTCCGCGATAACACAACAGCTATTGAAATTGCAAATAACCCAGTACAACACGATCAACTAAACATGTTGAGCTGGACAGGAACTACATCAAGGATAATCTAGACTTTGGGAAGATTAAGGTTCCTCACATTAAAAGGGTAGATCGGCTATTTGATGTGATGACTCATATTGTCCCTAGTGGTCCATTATATACAGCAATATCCAAATTGGGCATGTCTAATATCTATGCTGCCCAACCTGAGGGGGAGAGTTAGTGTACAGCTATAGGATTCTTCCTATATTAATGTTGTGTATTAGTTATTGTATAGAGATAGAATTATTCCTATACTGATATTTTGTATTAATTGACTTTCCTAGAATAGATCATGTACTGTGTATATATATTCCCTTTTAGGTTAATGAAAATAATCTTTTCAACCAAAATCAATTATACAACCAACAGTTACATAACTAATTAAAAGACAAATTAGGAAACTTGAGGGCAATACTATCCTTAACTTGCATAGACAGTTGTTTATTGGAATGATATTAAAGATAGCGTCATTCCTGAATCTCCAAGTCCAATAGATTATGGCAGTGAAAAGTACCCTCATGCTCCTACTTGTGATCGATTTTCCTTTTGTTCTTCTCAAAAACCAACTCACCTCTCTTCTCCATAGCAGTATTGGCCTTTGAATCCTGCAACTTATAAGAAGATTTTTTTCACACAGAAGTAGTGTACACACTCAAAGAACAGATGATCAATGGTTTTAGTGGCAGAATTACATAATACACATTTATCATCCTGAATCATTCCCCAATTAATTAAGTGAGCTTTAACAACTAGCTTATTGTGCATAGTTAACCAGACAATGAAACTAAACTTGGGAATAAAATCAAATCCCCAAACAAGTCTATACAAAGAGACAATAGAATGTTTTGTTCCAAGAAGTTCCAAGCACTTTCCACAGAAAACATTCCAAGAGGGGTTAATTTCCAAGCTATTTTGTTAGAACTGCTTGCGTGAAGATTAATGGAGGAAATCTCCTGCCATGCAGTGGAAATTTCATCATTTAAGGGATATGACAATGACCAGCAATTATGTCTCCATAAATCCACAACCTTAGCGCTCTTAGGAATATCAGAATCTGCAATGCTAAGAGAAAGGAAGGCATAATAATAGAGTGACCATGAAACCAGGGATCAAACCAAAAGGAGAAGTCCCTTCCATCACCCAAAGAGTTTTCATAACCTTGTATGAATTCTTTTCAAAGCTGAAGGATATTCCTCCAAGCCCAACTATAATCAAGAGCTTTAGTAATACCCTAATAACTGAGTTGTTTTAGTTTCTGTCTAATAATCCAGACAGCCCATAAAGAGTTCTTATTGGTTAGGAGATCCCAAGTTTTTCTCCCTACTGCAGCCTTATTCCAAGCCATGAGATCCTTGATACCTAGGCCACCCTCTTGCTTGGGGCTGCAGATAGTATTCCAGGATACAAGGGCTTTAGTACCTCGGTCCTTCCCGGACCACAGAAAGGCTCTGCACTTTGCATCGATGTCAAGAATGACAAATTTAGGAAGCACAAAGATAAAGCACCAATAAACCTGAATACTTCTCAGTACAGATATAACCAATTGGAGCCTGCAAGCATAAGACAATAGCTTAGCAGTCCAAGAGTTAATTTTAGTACTGATTTTGTCTAATAACACAAAATAATGCTCTTTTTTAAAGTGAGTGGGAATGATGGGCACATTGAGGTATTTCACTGGCAACTTCTGTTAGATTAAGGGTGGTCAACATTGAGATTCTTCTATGTTTTGATGATGAAAAAATGCATAATTTGATCAAGTGATAATCAACATAAATGAGACTAAATGTCATGTACGTAAGGGTGCTCCGGATGAAAAATAGATGGAACTTGATGGTTCAGATGTTAAGGTCACGTACGTCAGAAATTGTTCACGTACGCAAACTGGGGATTTTGCTATGATCAACGTATGTGAAGGAAAATGTCATGTACGTGTTCTGGAGATAGTTCAAGTCACGTACATAAGAGTTGTGTCATATACGTGATAATGCTCTGACAGTGCATTAAATGCGACCCATGCCGAACCACAACGGCTATGATTCGTCTCACAACGGTCCTAAACTGAGAGAAAAGTACAAATGCATGCTTGAAAGGCCAGAACAACTTCTACAACACCTAATCATTAATTTCCAACAACAACCAAGCATCAAAGCCTTGATTTTCTCTCTCTTATTGTTACAAGTCTATTGTTCTTAATTGTTGTCATTATTGCTTGTATCACTGGTTCATTTATTGCTGGTAAGTATTTGTTAAATACATTTTTAAGAGTGATTGTGAGTGAGATCAAATCCTTAGGTTGGTTTTTATTCTTGAACCGAAATCAAGAATATTATAAGAGTTCTCACTTTGCTAGAAATTGAAGTTATAATCTTGTGAAGATTAATAGTGGAAATTCTAATGATGTATGCTTAATTTACACATTAATTCAAGCAAAATTTTATCTATTTTCATCCTTTAAATTATGATTTTGTTGTGAAATTCTTATAATGCTTGTGATGATTGTAGGATGATGAATTTGGAGAAAAATGAGTGGAAAAAGGTGCAAAAAGGATGCAAAATGAAAAGGCTTTAAGAAAACCCATGAAAAGATGAAGAAAATGAAGATTTCTTGAAGCAGAGAAGTGGCACGGCCATGCAAGCCAACTTGCACGGCCGTGACACTTGAAAAAAAAGAGATATTTCAAGCCAAAAAAGTGGCACAGCTGTGCAACATTGTCTTGCACGGCCGTGACACTTGCACGGTCATGCAAGCCATGTTGCACGGTTATGCAAGCCACAAAAGATGAACCATTTCGATTCAGAAATGTTGCACGGCCGTGCAACACGACAGTGAATAGAGAGAAAGTGACAAAATGCACCAAAGTTTGTGGGGACCAAAGGTATGATTCAAGGGCATTTTTTAGACATTTTTACTAGGGTTTGTGGGGGACCAAGAGGAATATAAATACACCTCTTCCACCCCAATTTTGAAAACCTTTGACATTTGCACATTAAAGGAGAGAATCATTCTCTCAATCAATTCCCAAGGAAGATTCAAGCATTGAAGAGGAAATTGAAGAAGAATTGAAGAGGGCTTTCATCACCCATTGAGAGAAGCTTTATTCTTTCCCTTTAGTTTCTTTTTCTTTGTTTAGAATCATGTCTAGGTTTTATTTTTATTGCTCTTTACTTAGCTTTGTAAATATGCTAGTTTAGATTTTTTGTTAGTGTGTAGAGATGTGAACCTTGGATTTATGTTTCTTTAATGGATGATTATTGTTATGGGTTTTGTGCTTTTAATATTATATCTATTGTTTTAATCCTTTAATTGTTAAATCTATTGATGTGATGATTGTATGACTTGTTATTGATTGAATGATGTTGAGATTCACGATCTCAATGCTGTTTTTGACACACCTAAGTGATAAATTGAGAGATGAAGCTTGGGTTAGGTCACAAGCATAAAACTTGTATGGTTTTAGGATAGAAATATACATATGCCTACAAGGTGTTCGATGAAATTCCCTAATGATCCTAATGGGCCTAATTTGACTAGGTGAGGCCGAAAGGACCCGCCTAGAGAGTGTAGGCAATACTTAAGTGACCTTGATAGAGGCCTTCGGTGATATTTGTGGAGAGAACACTCACACCCATTTGCTAAAACCTAATTTCATTTATTATTGCAACTAAATTCTTGGTTTTATCTCGAAACCCTAACGTTTTCTAATTATTGAATATTTGTGTTTTATTTTATTACTTGTTTTTACTTCTAAAACATCAAAAACAACTTGATGTTTTTATTTGCTTTTATTTTTTTAATGGACTACAATAAGACACGTTGCCTTGACTTCAATATCCCTTGGAATACTTCTTGGTAAAACTACATCGATTCTAGTACGCTTGCTAGAACCCGATCAAGTTTTTAGCGTCGTTGTCGGGGAACGGCATATTTTTGTGGTCATTTTTATTTTTGTTTTATTTACTTGTTTGCTTCTTTTGAACTTGTAGGTATTTATGATTTTGAGACGCCCTAAGAGTTTGGAAAATCAAGAATTTATTCCTTTGATCCCCGAGATAGAAAGAGTTTTGAGGGCAAACCGAGTCAATCAAAAAAGAGCAAGGATGGATGGGATATCTAGACCTTAAGTTGAGGTTGAGGATGCTATGATTAGGCAAGCTCAAGGAGGTGGTAATGGTAATCAAATACCCATGAGGGTAGCTTTAAGGGACATCCAAAGACCGGTTATTGGAGCTTCACCATCTTACATTAGATCGAGTGATAGGGCAAGGAACTATGAATTGAAGGCGATACACTTTAGCATGCTTCCATCATTCCATGGGTTACCATCGGAGGATGCATTGACATTTCTAAGGGAGTTTTACACCATGACATGCCCTAACCGAAGATGAGCTAAGAATGAGGTGTTTCCCTTACACATTGAAGGACAGGGCGAAGACTTGGTTGATCAATTTGTCAGAAGGATCATTGGGCAATTGGGAGGAGGTCTATGAAAAATTTATGATGAGGTACTACTTCCCACAAAAGATGGTTGATCTTAGAAGCAAGATTTGATTTTTCTCACAATTGGAGGGAGAACTCTTTCATGAGGCATGATAGCGCTTCAAGATGCTTCTCACTCAATGCCCTCAGCACCAATTCTCTTTGGCATTGCTTATCCAATTTTTCTATGATGGACTCACCATGCATGGGCAAACCTTGATGGACACGACTTCAGATGGCTACTTTGGAGACAAGATCACCGATGAGGTTTATGACATTTATGAGATGTTGGCAACAAATTCCCAACAAAAAGCGGTTAGGGGACGAAGAGCAGGCATGCATGAGGTAAATACTTCCACTTCTCCCGAATTAGCTTCAATGGTTGATGAATTGTCTAGGAATATGAATTTGTTGCTTAGGAAGAATGCCTTGGTGAATGAAAAATGTGCTTATTGTGGAGTGTTGGGACATGATGAGATGAATTGTGGGATAGCCTAAGGAACGGGTGAAGGATTTGGTTATGAGGATGTGAATTTTGTGGGGGGATTTCCAAATGCTCAACCTAGGAATAATCCATATTCCAATACCTATAATTTGGGTTGGAGAAACCACCCAAATTTCTCTTGGAAGGATCAAAACAACTCCTCAAACCCACATAGACCTATGGGATTCCCAGGATACCAACCAAGACCAACCTTTCAACCCTAACCACCACCCCCAACAAGAAAATCAAGCCAACAAGCCACCATTGGAGGATATGTTTATGCAATTTATTTCCAAGATAAAAGCTAGGGATGCCAAGGTGGAGCAAATTATCCAAAACCAACAAGCTACTATCCAAAATCTTGATAGGAAATTGGGCAAATGGCTAAGGCCATGTCAGATAGGGAAAAGGGAAAGCTACCAAGTACCTCCCAAGTCAACCCAAAAGAGAGTGTGATGGAAATTACTTTGAGAAGTGGTAGAGAGCTTGAGGAGCCAAGTGTGGGGGAGAAGCCCCAAGTTGAGAAAGGTGAAAATGTGGTACTTGAAAGGCAGAATTGTGGGAAACATGGGGAAATTTTACAAGAGAAACCTACTCACCAAGAGGAAGTCAAGCCTTATGTCCCACCTATCCCATTTCCCCAAAGACTTAAAGCTCAAACCAAAGATGCCAATTTTATGAAAAACCTTGAGATGTTCAAGAAGTTGGAGTTGAACATACCATTCTTAGAGGTCATTTCTCAAATGTCAAATTATGCTAAATTCCAAAAAGAGCTAGTGGCCAACAAGAAGAGGTTGGAGGAGTATGCTATGGTGGAACTCACCGAGGAGTGTAGTGTGGTTTTATTGAACAAATGCCCTCCAAAGCTCAAGGATCTGGGAAGCTTTATCATTCCATGCACCTTTGGTAAATTGTCAAATGTGGATTCTTTGTGTGACTTGGGTGCATCGGTCAACCTAATGACTTCATCCATCTATAAGAAACTAAGGATTGGAGAGCTAACACCTACAACTGTCAAACTCTAACTTGCAAATCTATCCATCAAGCAACCGCTTGGAGTTGTGGAGAACATCTTGGTAAAAGTAGGTAAGTTCTTCTTTCCCGCCGATTTTTATGTTTTAGAGATGGATGATGCTTGTGACACCTCAATCATACTAGGGATACCCTTTTGATTTGACTAAAGGGAGCATAATCTTTAGAGTGGAGAGTGCATGTGAAGAGTTTCATATTTATAAGAATGTGCATACTCAATTGCTTGATCATGATAAAAATAGGGTGCATTCTTTAGAAACATGTTGCATGATCTCTAAGGATAAATCTCTAGTGTGTCCAAAAGAA
>CAODLS010998794.1:0-24068 GCA_948243855.1 Flueggea neowawraea | reverse complement strand
CGTACTTGAATTATCCTAGAAGCCCAGCTCACGTACGTGACACCTATTTCTCACGTACGTGAGTTTTGTCTGCCTTACGTACGTTAGGCTTAGCCTTACGTACGTAAGATACTTTGTTTCTTCCTTCTTGACTTCTCTTGCAACCGAACTTGTCCCGAATCATTTACAACACTTAACAACATCCAACCTAACATGATTTCATCATAAACATCAAATACCGTCCACTAGTATTCCAAAAGTCATCAATGTCACACTCGAAAACTACAGAGATTATAATTGGAAAGTACGAGATATTACAATCAGATTCCCAGTCATAACTATTAAATTTGTAGCTTAATCGTACTAGCTCATCGATAGAGTTAAGAAGTCGAGATTTCGATTATCAATGTTGTTAATATAAGAAAAAATCTCAGTATTAATATAAGGGAAAAATCTCAGTAATTAGTATGATATATTCTGTTTCCAGGTGAGCCTCACTACTGGCACAAAAAGCATCAATTCAAGCTCTTGCTATGAACATAACCTTCTGAAATATGCATACTTTTGGTCTCAGACTATGATATTTTTTTCTTTTAAATTTGACTGTTCTGTCTGTTGTGTCTGAATTAGAGAAAGCACTCCATTAATAGTTCTTCTCTTTTTTCTACTTGATAGTGTGCTCCAGTGCTTGTCAATAACTACATAGTATTATAGGGAACTGTGACATATGAACACATGAATTTCAAGACAAAATTGATGGTTCATGTATAGTACAGTTGCTATAAACGAAAATGGTGTGAAGAAACACAAAGCAGCAGCTGCTACTGCTGAGAAATTAAAGTTTCTTAATAGAACAAAAAATATATAATTGAAGCCCTTCAATTATGCACCTAATTACAATGACAAGCACTCATTTAGTAGGCCATTTTAAATAAGTGGAGAAAATTATGACCCCTCTACCTATAATCCCATCAATGTCACTATATAAACAATAAATACTCGAACATGGTTAATGACTCATTTTGTATGCTAAAAAATTGAGAGTTAGATTTATATCGAAATTATACTTAAAAAAGCAAAGCATATGAATCAAATTAAATTACCATTTGCAAATGGATAGCTTATATTTCCAATAAATGAGCTACAGAAAAGAGGACAAGTTGGGAATTTTAAACTAACCCAAGCTGTTTTTAAATGCAGACAAGCACTAAGAGTCAAAAAAACACAAACACAGAATTAAAAAACCAATTGAAATGTTGAATAATAATTTTATTCTCTCTTCTGTTTGGACCCCTTCTTTAGAAACCAGCAATTATTATTTATTATTGTTTGTCCCCTTCCTCAAAAGCCTAACCACTGAAGAAATTTTTTCTTCATGTCCTTGAATCTTCTTTTATGCCTCTCTTTGCCCACAAAAGTTGTTTGAATGGTGACAAAAATGAACCCCCACACACTGTATAACACAACCCAAAAAAAAAGGGAAAATATCTATCCTTGCATGCTTGCTTAATAAGTCACAAAAATGGCTTCTGTAGACCAATCTTTGACTAATCAAACCTCTTTCTTTATTTTGAATTATGGTTCAATTATTCATGCACTAAGCACTATCCATGTTTCAAGAGAAAAAAAAAATCTCCATTTCTTTAGAATCTTTGTGTTTGGAGATGAGACTAATTACAATATTTTAGTACTTATGATAGAACCTCGAAGTAATCAAAGCAATGTTATTAAGGTACTTAATGAACAAAGTTTAACTATGTCGGTAATAGTAGTATGTGTGTTAAGATGGTGACTAATTTCATCCGAGGCAAGAGCAAGCTTGCAGGTTTGAACCAAATAGACAAATATGTCTACAGGAATTAACAGGTTATAGTTAATAGTTGTTGAAGTCAACTCTAATACTGATAAACTAAAAAATCAGGAGTTCGGTTTTCGACAGAAACAAACGAAAATGACTTGTCAAAATAAATGTTTACAGGACTGTCACCAATGTCCATAATGCACATGACCATGCATGGAAATGTTTATAGTGAAGATGGTGAAGCAAAAGTGGAAGTTTCATGGAATTCATTATGATCATAATGTTGTATCAAGCATATAATGATGTAGAATATTAAGATCTGCAGCTAGTTTCTGGCTGACAGTTCATATGCTGTCTCATGCATATGATTCAGTCAACCCTAGTTGTTCATGTGGAGAAAAGAATAATCCACCTATTAGTCTCTAATTTTCATTTCAAATGCAATTAATTGTTAATCTTAGATCTGTTATAAAAAAATTTATCAACTCATGTAGGTCCAAGTTGATATATGATTTTATTTCTTTTTAATAATTAAAGAGCATACAACCATTTTGAGTCTAAAACATCATTAATTTTCCGCTATCTGCTAGTGTTTTTTTATATTCAAACTCTTAATTTTTTATGGGTCAAATTCGATTAAAATAAACCAACTATTCTAACCAAATATGACTATTAATCATCAATCAAACTCTCATTTTTTGCATTGAACACAACTTCAATACCCCTATTTTTCAAGTCTATTGGTTAATATTATTCTATTTGAAGTGGATGAATTCGTGGGCAAATGATTCTAATCACTGATCATAAAACAAAACTACATTTCAAAATTGTGTGATTAGTTTATCATGCAAAGAAGAAAAGAGAATTGCTTTTACATATTTTTTACTAATTTAGGACTGGAAAAGGATTGTGCTTGAACCCATTTGAAGGAAGGCTTAGCCAAATAATAACACTCAATAGTGCTAATTGATGATATTGCAGATACTGTGAATATATAGACTATGTTGAAGATTAGATTTGCTTTGTTATTAAATTGGGAATTTGCAGGAAGAAAGTGACATGTACTGCTCACAGTTGGCTAGCTGGGAAGATTTGATAATCTGATTAGGGTCTCAAAGTCTCAACAACAGACAGCATTATGGAGACATCAGACCTGTATTTTCAGGTCTCAGAGACACACACAATACTTTTCAAGACTAGCTAACAGCAGTTCTGGGTCCCTAACACAATGGCCTCATATGAACTCTCATTATTGGACAATAACTTAAGGGAACATAGAGGCTCCCTTGTTTCAGATAAGATGCTGGTGGGAGTGGTCAATAATAATAATTCTCGTTAGCTCTAACCATACAGATCCTTCTTCGCTCACGAGTGAGTTTGGCGTGAGTCAAACCTTATCACTGTAGCACCACTCCTGTCAATTGAGATATAATGTCAAAGACCAAATTAAGTATGACCATGCTAATTCTTATACAAGGCATAAAGTTTAAGAAAACCTCCTTTCATTGAGATTCGAACATGATCCTTTAACTGCATAAAAGCACTTGTGATCACTAGACTATCAATATTGATAAGGTTAACCACTAGTTTCTTGGACCCTTTACTTATTATCGGTCAACTGTGTTGGGTTTTGCCTGATATGGGGAACCAAAACCAGTCAAAAGCTAGCAGGGTCACTCATCTACCGCCAAGTATTTCATTTTGGAGCAGGTTTAACCATACTCCAACTTTAAGCAGAAGCAGTTTCACCCATGCCACTGCCATAATTTTCTGATAATATCTGTAAACAGAAAAAGAGTACAAAAGCATCAAATTGACAGTCTATCGATCTACAATCGATAGGTAGATCGATAGTATAACAATAACTTAATTTATATAGTCTATCTATCCTTTAGAGGTTTAACTTGTCTGATAATTCAATTTGATTTTTTCTTTACTCAACACTTTTATTACTAATGTTGCAAACTTTTGTTACTTAACACAAACATATTTTGTCAGGGTTGAGAGCCGGAATGTCTCATGTCTTAGCTTTGTAATGTCTATTTTGCTTCCAGTAAAGATGGATATGTATCTGCAAGAAAGAGACACAAAATGATCCAAATTATGCTATTATTCTTCAATTTACAAAAGACAAAACTATTGCTGCTTTTAATGCTGCAGTCCTTTGCTTTAATCCAAACTGATGATCAAGAACAATAATAATCACTCACTTTTCATGAAACAATTAATTAAGCAACAAACAAGACTCACATTTTGGAATTTAAAGAAGAAGATATACAATCAATTCCAATGCTAGTGAAGATCTTTGAAGCTGACATGGAAGTTTGAAACCCAATTAGATTTTACTTGGATCTGTAACGAACAAACCCCACAATAAAAGATTCAAAATTTTCAGGCAAAGAAAAAGGGCATTCACAGATTCCCTTCACTTTTAAGACACTATACAGGACTAAAGAACTCACTTTTGTTCCCCTTCTTTATGTCACAACAGCTACAATCTTCACCCATGCTTATGTGCTTTTTGGACACATTTCAATGTACTTTCACCCTCATAATATGAAAACTTGCATGGCAAATATTCCTCGTCACTTTTTCTTTTTCTCCTCCACAATACTTGGTTTTGTGATGTGCACATATAATTGTGGTCAAATCATAAAAACATATCTTTGTTGTATGTTTTTTCCCAAACTACGAGCTGTTCCGGTTTTACGTTTGTTTTACAGTCCATGTTCACCACTGATCTCATTCGTTGAAAGGCTTGGGAGCTCACCCAAGAGAATTATTTTCTCTCGGAGGCTTGTGGTGTGCGTGTATGTAAGAAAACTGAAACAAATATAAATTCTCATTCAGACACTGATCTTTTGATTTTGCATTGATAGATTCCTTTGAAACAAAGTACAGAGATTTTGAAGAAAAGAGATCGATTCACTTGCTCCTGTAATTATTTGTAAACATAACCCCCACAGAAAGAAAAGAAAAAATTTATGCACTTTTCATTTTATGATATATATGTTCTTTTTTTCAAAAAAACTTACATGAATTTCTAAGAGACTTGTAATATGCAACAAAAGAACTGTATTAACCTTCAATATGTTCAAAAAAATGCATCTTCAACTGCAAAGAACCTTTTGAACATTTTCTTTTGATTTCTCATCGATTCCTTAGCATTGTTGACGACTCTAATACCATTGTGTAGTAAGCCTATTGGAAAAAAGAGGAGCATTAAGTAAACAAATAAACCAAAAGAAATCGCTTATTTTCAAGAAATCAGATAAGAAGTTCGAGAAGATCACAAATTGATTAACAAGTGAAGGGGGGAAAAATCAAAGCAAAATCAACAGGTAATTAGAGATGTCCCCATTTAGTCAAGATTGTTCCTAGAGCATACCATTATTAATCTTGATCTCCATAAGTTGTTGGACTGGTTGGCGACAAATAGGACACTTGTTTGATTGAAGCCTCATCTCTTTCGCACATTCAACACACAAACACTGAAAAAGAGGTTAAGGATTAACACAGTAAGAAACAATGCCACCAAAGTAGGTTCTAAAAACTTGTTTCATCTTCCTCACAGTATCACATTTCGAGTTTTAACAAGAAGGCGAAAAGAGCAGCAGTACAAGTACTTTCCGGAGGTTGTTTCAATTGAAATTTTCATGTGGTGATAAAACCATTCATACTATGATGAAATTTGTCATAAATAGTACTAATGCTTTTAATGTTTCCCGTTGTAAGTTCAATTCAGAGGATAACCAGCTTATGAGCATATCGATGGTTAGACTTTACCAAAGCAAAATGATTTCATCCACTTTTTTTTTTCTTTTGGAATTGTTTAGGTGAGAGAAGATTATCCCAGTCCATAGTTTAAGAAAACCATAGGTTTTTTATGATGACTTACATGGAACTTCCATCTTACCTATTAAGAAAGAAGGTCGCACTCAATATTCAAACCTCAAACCTTTCAAGTAGAGGTCCGAAGTCTTAACCATTAAACCAACTTTCGTTGGTAATTTTATCCATTAATTTTCTGCAGAAAATTGCTGATTACTTTTATCCTAAGGAGTAAATTCAAGTACTAATTAAACTGAGAGGAACAATCTAAACCACTTGATTAGTCAAAACTATGGAAAGCTGCTGAAAATTCACTGATTGAATTAGGATATCCTAAGGAGTCTAAACCTTGAATATACTGCTAATCTTCATTGATGCTTTAATACCAAAACAAACAGACCCTACATTCAGAACTACTACATACTCTCATTATGACAAACCAAAACCGGATCAAACATATGTATTGGCATAAATATCAGCAATCTTACCATATGTCGACAAGGCAAACAAGCTGTGTCCTTTGGCTTGCTCATGCAAATGAAACATTCTATACCCAAGTCATCGTTATCGTCAATCCCTCTTCCTGCCTCATCTGAGCCTCGAATGCCATAAATTTCACGCAGCTCATATCGAATTCCATCAATCCACAATATTTGCTTCACTACTCTAACTAGGAACGTGCCCTCATTGTTCTTATGTAACACAGCTTGAGTGATTTGTGCATGAGGTGAATTTGTCGGCCTTGGCTGATGGTAATGGAATGGCTCTGAATCCAGAGAGACACCAGGCAAGGCCTGCCTCTGCAGATATTACAAGAGGGAGAATGGTTTCGTCCCGTGAAGGCTTCGAGAGATGATCCAGCTCGAAGAATCCAAGGTCAATACCAGTTCCTGATGGCTGACAAAACGTCTGGCCTAAACCTTTCTTGAATGAGACTAGTCTTGGCATATAATTCTCAGGATAAATCGGTGTGAATGTGCAGTTGGGTCCTTCCTTGGCGAAGTAGAATATTGTGAAGCTGCAATCACCAGGTAATTCAACAAAATGAGCATGAATTCACACAATTATTTAAAAATGAAAACAGTGGTGTGAAATATTAAGCTCAATACTTAATGTGATCAAACATCGATCATCAATGCAATGTCATTTCACAGTTCAGATTAACTAGTGAAATATGCAGAGTTGCTGACTCAAAATGTAAGTCTACTTGTGAGGACAGTCCAAATTGCCTTCACTTGAATCCAGATAAAGCTAACTAACAAACTGTTGGTCCAATTATTACCATGCACATTGGCCTCATTGAACATTATCGGTAACGAATTCGAAATTCTGATAAAACACTTTGTTAATGTTGAAGTGATTTTCTTGATTACGATGCAAGTCAAAACCTTGAAGGAAGTAATATCAAATTAAAAATGGGTGGTTTGTGATGGAAAATTGGTTGCTGGGTGGACACAGGCGTACCCACTGGCGTGGCGTGGCCCGTGTGCAACGCTGAAAACGGAAAGGAAGAGTTTTTGTCAAAACAGTGAAGGGGACAGCTGTGTCCCGGACCGTGTGTTGACAGCGCAGGGACACTCCCTGACACACGGTCGTGTCCCAGACCGTGTACAGTGTGGTTTCACACGGACACGTGATTTCAACCGTGTTTGGACCAGTTTCGACTGTGTTTGGCTCTCTCATGCCCATGTCTTCATAACTGAAGGTGTTTGGACGAGTTTGAGTTATTTTTAGGGTTTCTTTCTTCCTATTTAGGCTTGTATTACTTATAAACTATATAAGGGGGCTTGGGAACGTCTTGGATATGCTTTTGAACGCCGTTGTAAGCAGTTGTGCTTGTTTTTTACTTTGAATAGTAGAATTACTTGTGATCTGCCCGTGAATGTAGATCGAATTGATTGAACCACGTAAATCTCGTGTTATTGTGTGATTGCTCTTTGTCATTCCGCATTTTCTTCTAACGCCTAATTTCTCTAACAAGTGGTATCAAAGCCACAAAAGTTTGTTCAGAAACTTCTGGGGTTTATTCTGCAGAAAGAAGATGTCTTATACAAATTCGATATTGAGAAATTCAATGGGTCGAATGATTTCGCGATGTGGAAGCTGAAGATGAAGGCGATTCTGGTTCAGCAAAAGTGTGAGGAGGCGATTGAAGGTGAAGAAAAATTATCAGTATAACTGATAGCGGCGCAAAACGTGGAGGCTGTGAAGAGAGCGCATAGTGCAATTCTATTGAGTCTGGCGGATGAAGTCTTGAGGGAGATAGCTGATGAAACTACTGTAGCAGACTTGTGGCAAAAGCTTGACAGTAAGTATCAGAAGAGATCCCTATCGAACAAACTTTATCAGAAAAAGTTCAGAATAATTATGTGGGGTTTCAGGATAATTCTGATGAGAGGGAGAGCAGTGAAGTTTTGACTGTTACTTCATATAGATCTAAAAATAGCTGGGTTATTAGCACTGATGTAACTTATCACATGACTTTTTCTAGGAAGTTGTTTGATTCTTTTAGAGAATGAAAAGGCAGTGTAAAATTGGGAGATTGTGAGAAGCTAAGTCTTGAAGGTAGTGGATCTTTGAAGATCAAGATGCATTATGGGATGGTCAGAAAACTTGATGCTTAGTATGTCCCAGGGTTACAAAAGAACTTGATTTCTGTTAGTGCTTTGGCTAAGTATGGTTATGTTTTCTCTGGAAAAGGTGGAGGAATTTGGGTGTGTAAAGGTTCTTCGTTGGTGATGAAGGGTAACTTGCAGAATGACATTTATATCTTGATTGGTAACTCAGTAGTTACTAATGGTTTAAAGACTGTTGTGAGTTTTGCTGAAAAACAGGTGGAGTTGGTGATCAAGACTCCGAAACAGGCAAAGATTGACCAGGTTGATTCACGAGGGCTAACAACAAATGAACCAAAGCATGATAATTGTGTCGGTGATTTTCAAAATTAGTCACTGGAAGACACAGGAAATATGAGGAGTTTTGTGTTGTTAGAAGTGGATGGAAAGCTAGCTAGTGATGGCAAGTCTGGGTTGGACTTGGTTCGTTGTTGCAGGACTTGAGGCCCTTCGGGGTGGTGTGGCAGATGAGTGATTCGGGGATTCAGAGTTAGATGGGAAAATAAAATTCACTTCAAGATGGAGAATTGTTGATGTTGAAGTGATTTTCTTGATCAAGATGCAAGCCAAAACCTTGAAGGAAGTAATATCAAGCTAAAAACGGATGGTTTGTGACGGAAAACTGGCTGCTGGGTGGACACGGGCGTGCCCATGGGCGTGGTGTGGCCCGTGTGCAACGCTGGAAATGGAAATGAAGAGTTTTTGTCAAAACAGTGAAGGACACGGCCTGGGACACGATCGTGTCCCAAACAGTGTGTTGACAGCGCAAGGACACGGCTTGATACATGGCTGTGTCCCAGACCGTGTACCATGCAGCTTCAAACAGACAGGTGATTTCAGCCGTGTTTGGACCAGTTCTGACCGTGTTTAGCTCTCCTATGCCCGTGTCTTTATAACTGAAGGTGTTTGGACGGGTTTGTGTAATTTTTTAGGGTTTCTTTCTTCCTATTTAGACTTGTATTACTTGTAAACTATGTAAGGGGGCTTGTGAACGTCTTGGATATGCTTTTGAATGCCGTTGTGCTTTTTTTTACTCTGAATAGTAGAATTACTTGTGCTCTGTCCGTGGACGTAGATCGAATTGATCGAACTACGTAAATCATGTGTTCTTGCGTGATTGCTCTTTGTTATTTCACATTTTTTTCTACCGCCTAATTTATCTAACACACTTGTTAAGAAGAAAGAAACAGGTAGTATATAATCATCCCTGAGTGGTTGTCTATGATAAGTTGAGATTCTAAAATTGAGTTTCGTAGGACCTCACTGACTACTTGAACCATCAAAGACAACATTTCCTCTGCAAGTTATTAGTTCAGTGTTAAGTATACTTACTCTGTACAAATTGTAACTGTTAAAAGCAACCATTAGAATTTCATTGAAAGTACTTGTTGGAGGAAAAAGAACAGTTAATACTCTAATTCGAAAGTATTTGTTCACTCTTTTTCAAACAATAAAAAACAACTTTGCCTCTGCTATTATCATAATCTACCACACCTACACAACAAATAAGAACTTCCACTGGAAATCTCTGGCTGCAAAGAAATCCTCAAAAGGCTCCTGCTTTCACTAATATGGCTGAGGCTTGAAGTTCCAACTCATCATATACTTTAAAATGCATGATCAATTATCAACCAAAACATTCAAAACAAAATATAAATTCCAATATTCATAAAACAGAAATAAAGACAAATTGACAAAGATTCAGAATTCCTTCATAAAGCAATTAGTTTGGCAATACTAAACACAACCAATCATAGAATTATCAGTAAGAATTTAAAAGAAAAAATGAAAATAAAATAAGAAAAATTACCAGCCATCGACAAGAGCATCGAAGTAGAAGGATACCAAAGTGAGTATCAGGATTGAAGTCATCAACAACAACTCTTAAACTCTCTTTATGCACATTCACATCATTCTTTATCTTCTTACCTTGCTTGTGCTCCACATAAGGAGGAGGTGCATGCGCCGGCCTGGCCGAAGACACCGGCCGATCAGACACAAAGTAGTTACTACTGTTATAGTTGTCAGCACTGGCGGGACCCGCACGAGACGTCGTCAACGTAGAATTACTAGGAGTTGTAGGGTTGGTTGTGACTGTTGATGATGTGTAACGTTGTTCCTGTCGGTGGCGGTGAGTTTGACCACGATGATCATTGTATGTTCTTCTATGTGTGCTTGACGACGTGCCCATTTTTCTAGTTTGCTGTACAAATATATCCTTAACCAAAGGTACCTCAAATGACAATGTTGAAGGACTTATGCAAGCTCATGTTCGAGTTTCCAACATGTAAAATGTCTTTCGTCAACTGTAATGCCTATTTGACACGAATTAAGAGATTGAAAATTCGCCAATACATTTATAGCTCATTGATATTAAAGTTTACTCTGATGTTACGAATTCTATATTTAATGGAAGTAAATAAAATGGCTTATAAAAAGACGAGATTGAAGATTCGTGAAAACAAAATGAGTAAACGATTAATCTCTTACTAATAGAATAATTAATCGTTAATATTTTAATTTTCGAGCATAACTTCATGAAAGCTAAAGGTGATGAGGGCGAAGAAGAAGAGGAAAATGAAGGTATTGAAAGAGGTTGGTGTGACGATGGTTTTTATTCTTATGAAGGGGCTTTGATAGCTTTGTGGAGGTAACGTGGAAGGAACGGACAACGATGGCATTGTTAGTTTGTTACTGCGTATTTTGAGTTTCCAAAGTTTTTTTTAAAGTAAAAAATATACATTCAATTGGTATGTTAATGGTATTGTTATGTTTTTGGCTTTTCAGAATATTATTTGATTTTGCTTGATTGACTATATTTATCGAGCAAAGTACTTGGAAAATTCTGATATTTTTCTTGTTCATCAGTGTGGTGAATGTAGCGAAGGAGTCAAGAAAATGTTCGTAATTTTGAGAAATTGTTTGGTTGACAAGTCTATGATTTAATTTATTTGAATTATAGAAAGAACGGAAACATTTTCCATGACTGATCAAACAAAGAGTGTTTTTAAGCAGTGATTGGTTCGGAATATATTAAAATTGTTTGAAAAATTCAAACAATTTCAAGTTCTCAAATTGTTTGAAAAATTCAAGTTCTCAAGTTGTTTGAAAAATTCTTCTCAAGTTGTTTGAAAAATTATATTAAAATTGTTTGAAAAATTCAAATTCTAAAATTTCATTATGTTACTTATAAAGGGCTTATTTGATAACAATAACATATAACATATTTTGTAGAGTATATATCATAATTTGTATAATTAATTTTTATTGAAAAATGTATCATTTTTTCACTTTGTTATTATTTACTCATCGTCAATCATTATAAAATTTATCAAATATATTATATCCTCTACACTCCCAAATAAACTCAAAGAAGTTTCATTATGTCAACTGGTTAATTATTACATTAGTAAATGAAGTTAAAGTCAAATCATAAGACTTTGAATAATCATTTGGGAAAAGAAAACAAAATTGTATAAGGAGTATTATGTTATTAAAATAAATACTCTATTTATCAATGAGTTTGTAGCTCATTGTTACTGAAACATATAAGAACAGTCGATCAAATTAAGAGTCACAAATTTGATTTTGGTGAGAGTAAGTAAAATAACTTATTAAAAAACTAAAGCTATATTTAGTAGAGTTGAATAACTACATATTAGAAAGAATTAAAGTTTAGTTAAATAAATAAAAAGAGTATTCAAAATTGATTCACCATTTATGCATTTTACCTGTAACATTTTGATGAGGGTGAAGACAATCCTTCATTCACAGTCAGCTCCAAATGACCAGTAGTTGTGATCGAAGAAATATCAACTACCGACTTGCCGGATTTATGCACCATTTCAAACGACAGGCCTTATCGCGTCGCAGCCATAAGCCAGGGGTGTCCAATAATCGGTTAAAACCGAAAACCCCACCGAACCGACCAAAGAATACGGTTCGACCCTGCGACTCTGACACCTCACCGGCTCACCCCTGCGATGCAGTTCCGTTTAAAGCCAGTACCGGACCGAAAGACCAAGAGCTAAGGATGACAACGGGTAGGATATACCAATACATTATCTTTATTTATACTTTATGTTATGTACTTATATAATATTTGTATTTGTACGGGTGATAAAAATTATTACCCGTACTCTATCTACAAAGTATTTGTTTACTTGTAGGATGCTTATTTACCTGTGGTTTAAATTTAATTAATTAACTTAACAAATAATATACCATCAATTTAGAACAATTGATTAGAAAAATACCCGAGATAATATGAAATATTATATTCACACAACATAATATAAAAATTATAATTTATAACTAAATGTAGTTAATGAAATAGTAATGTGATAAATTGTCACTTAAAATTTCTAAATTGTATTTTCACGAACTTATCTGAAACTTATTTAGGTTTTGTCTAAACTCTGTTTATATTTCAAACTTTTTTAAAAATTCTTTATAACTTGTTTATAAGTTGTTTATATGTTATTTATAGGTTATTTATATGTTATTTATATATTTTTTATATGTTGTATATATGTTGTTTATATATATTATATATATTTATATGTTATATATATGATATGAATAAGTTATAAATATAGTATAAACAAGTTATATAATTAATATTTATATGTTCTGTATTCTGTAAAATATACAAAAATTACAAATATAAAATAAACAAATCATAAACATAGCATATACAAATTACAAATATAATATAAAAAAATTATAATACTAATACTTATAAATTCTGTATCTTTGTAAAAAATATACAAATTAGAAACATAACATAAACAAATCATAAATATAATATAAATATAATATATACAAGTTACAAACATAATATAAATAAGTACAGATATGAATATTACTCAATAGGTAAGAATACAAGTACAAGTAGGTATTCTTATATTCATACTCTACTCATATTTGCACAGTAAAATATGATATTATCCGTATTCATACCTATATCTAGTTAAAGTCGTACGGATAGGACCGGTATCCATCCGGTAAGGTATAAATTGCTTTCTCTACCAAGAACCAAACCCAAATTCCCCTCTTCCCCGGTGCGATCCGACTCCTTTCTCTGTCTTTGAATAAGATCAGAAAAGTAGAATGCAAGCCTCTGTTTCACTCTTCCCCTTCAGTGAATGAACCACGGAAACCACTAACTTCTCGCGGGCGCTGCCTCACCTGAGCCAAACCCATATCAAACCCCTGCCTCAATTGGGTCTTCTTGCTTCAATCAAAGACCGTGCCTTCTAGGCTCTCGGATTGGTTTTGACCGGGTCTTTTTATCTGGGTATGGATCACATTGTGCAAATTTGAGGAATTTTAATAGGAATCATATTTTTGTGAGGTAGTTGGCACTGTAAGGAAATATTGGCATTTAACCGAAAATCGAACAGCACAGCACCGTATCTGCTGGGGCCTTGTGCTCCTCATCAATTTCACCATCCCAGATTGGAGACACCAAACGACAATCTTGAAGAATCACAGTAAAATCAGTGACACAAAAACCCATATATAAGCAACAACAGTTAGAATGGGAGAGAGACAGAAGGAGAAAAGAACGGTGTTTGTGACAGTTGGAACTACACTGTTTGATGCCCTTGTAAGAGCAGTGGACACAGAGCAAGTTAAACAAGAGTTATTAAACAAAGGCTACACTCACCTTCTCATTCAAATGGGCAATGGCTCCCACACTCCCACAAAGGTAGCTCTTTTTTTTTTTCGGCTTTCAATTGTAGTTTAGCTGTTCCTAGAAAGAGAGATGAGTTTAGCTTAAAGTTGGAGTCTTTATCCTGGCTTTTCGATGCTATGATTTATGAGGCCGGACAACGGCATTGAAATTTATTGAGTTTTGCCTCGGTGATGGTGAAATTTTTGTTCTTGGAATTCACTTGAATTTGGAAGATTGATATAGAGCGTGATTCGTTAAGCATATGTGATCTAGAAATGGATTATTAAAATGACAAATTGATGGTTCTGAATTTTGCTTAAATTTCTGGGGAGAGAAAATGTTTGGTTAGCATTGAAGGCTTGAGTTTTTCATGTACTATCAGATAGAAGAAAATTGTAAACTCAATGGCTTTTCCATGCTCATTAAATTTTTGAAGAAGAGATGATCAACGGCGAAAATCATAGTTGGTATTTTCAAGATTAAATGGCAAATGCATTTGGGAGTGTGATAATATTGGAGAGGGTATTGTCTTGAGTTTCATAGAAGCATACAAATAATGGCACAAAGGTTATGGATTAGAGCTTGACAATTAGCTTAGATTCACCTCCAGCCTCCAGGTACCAGAGGAATGTTGGGCTATATAAGTTGATAAATGGATAAACTGAGGTATCAAGAAGGACCTTGAAGCACATGTGGAGTTAAGTCTCTAATCATTCACAACCTTAAGTGAAGTAAATGTTATCAACCCCAGAAATGCTTTTGGTTTGAAGAACATGCTTTTCTGTTATCGAATTGCAATTGAATTGAGTAGGCTGCAACTCTGAACAGAGTCACTTTTGTCTCTTTGATCATGATTGTTTTTAATCTGTCGATCCCTATATATATCTTGTTTTTAATCTGTCGATCCCTATATATATCTCTATGATGAATCTTTTTGAAATGCAGTCTGAAGGAGAAAATGGGTCATTGGTTGTTGATTACTTTACTTTTTCATCAAGCATTGCTGACCATCTCCGTTCGGCATCTTTTGTAATCAGTCATGCAGGCAATTTTTATTTTCTATTGTTTACCTGTATGTTTACAGAAGATCACGTTCTTTTGAACAAATAAAATATCATGGTTATGTTCCATCAATTCTGATATTTCCTTTGCAGTATTCTACATACATGCTAAAAACTTGGGAGAATACTTCTTTGGCATGATAGTAATTATATGAACGAAATAAATTCGCTGCTTTCTTTGAGTATTTCTTTAGTCATTGAAAATTTATACAGTAAGGAGTGTTGGCAACTAGATCTGTGAATTAAAATTTTCCAATCATCTGCCATATCCCACCAAATACAAAATGTACTGACTATTCAATTTGTAGATATACATGCAAAGGTAGATGGAGGGTGTCATGATTCAATTATATTGAAACAAATGAACTTATAATCTTTGTTCACGTATTTGAATGAAATATTGCTGGAACCTATCACATTATTATGTCATCTGGTAATTGTGGACTTTTTCTATAGGCCTGTAATTTACAGCAATTGTATGTTCTTTGTTTTTTTTTTGTGATGAAAAGCAGGGGTTAACTAGTATACATTTATTTGCTAGACAGCATCTTTATGTATGGTTTCATAAAACCGGCAGCAATAAAAGTAGTTGAACTTAAGTCTATGTAAATGTTGTCGTTTCATGAATGGGGACTGTCAATTTAGATACTAGAATTTGGCATTAAATGGTTCTGATAATCGTGCAGGTTCGGGTAGCATCTTTGAGACTTTGCAACTAGGTAAACCTCTAATAGTTGTTGTGAATGAGGATTTGATGGACAATCATCAAAGTGAGCTTGCAGAAGAACTAGCAGAGAGAAAACATTTGTACTGTGCTCGTCCTCAAACACTACATCAGACAATAGCGGATATGAACTTGGAGACTCTTGTTCCATATCCTCCAGGCGACGCCAAACCTGTTGCCAAGCTTATAAACAGGTTTCTGGGTTTTTCAGAGGAATGATAGAACTCTATTATTTCGACTGAAATTATAAGCAGATCATTTTTTCTTTTGTACCGTCTAGTTGCATATCTTGACATCATTAAGCAGTTGCAGGATCTGCTTGCAGAAGTTGGAACATACTTGTCTGATTGATTTCACAAAAAGCTTGTACACGAATACTTGATTACACAGCGTTATCAAAGATTATACATTTTTACTAATGATGTTTAGATGATTATGTTACAAATTTTACCGGCTTTTTGTACCAAGAAGTGGATATCAGTAGGACTTGTATTGAAACAACTTGGTCTATCAGAAGCGACTTGATTTGGCAAGTAAGTCAGGATCACATGTTAATGGATCAATATGACATGTAGGTATGTTGTTATAGAGAGAGCTTGACATGAAAATTGTTATGTAGTGAGTGACCTTCTCAGAGTTGATAGTTAGGAGAGATGGTCCATAAGTTTATTGTACCAAATTGTGGCAAACACGTGACACAGAAATTGTATCAATCTTTCTATCCTTCTCCGAAGGATTAGAGGGTCCCTGATATGGGTGAGACAAGTGACCCGAGAATATGCCTAGCTTTATGATTCCTCAAATATTTTGTAATTAGACCACAAGGATGAGATAAATGAGACAAAAATATAGACTTATCAATACTAGTAGCAGTTTTGAAGAAATTATGATATCTTGGTAAAATAAAGTTTAATTTTATCTGTTATTTAACCAAAATAAACCTTTTTAATCATTATATTATATCATGCTGATATAAAATCGCCTAGACTTATTATTATAAAAGTAAATGTTCCTTCTTATTTTCCACTGAACTCTTTTTACTATCACGGACATGAGTATCTGAGAGAATTTCCAGGGCAGTCTCATAACTCCATTCTTTCTTATAGTTCTTATCGGCTCAGTCCATCATCAGAGTAATCCGTATCATTTAGTGTTGGAAATGACTCGAGCACTTTGATATTCGTAATTTTATGGCTACTGTGATAAACTGATAAGGGTTGTCATACAAATCAGTAGCTTATTTTCGAAAAACAAAGACAGTAACTGTAGACATATGGCTACTGTGATAAAATGGCACAAAATTCTTGAACACTGCAAAAAAATGGGATTAGTAATTCAGTGATGAATGGTATGGAAGTTGGGAAGAGGTCGCAAAAAGGACCTGAACATTTCTGATACAAAGACAGACCAATCCTTAGAAAATACAAAAGAAGGAACGAACGAAGTACACAAATACCAACTCCATCATTCACGAGAGAGAGTGGAATTTTTTGGCCATACACGAGACAATAATTAAATATATCAGTTGTGAATAAAATTATACTAAAATGATATGCCGCTAAAAGTCAAGTGTTAGATTTATATATCGTTCGTCAATAGGATTAAACTAAAGTTATTTCTAAAATTAAGGATCAAATTTTTAATTTATATCAGTTATCAATAAAATAATACTAGAATTACCTCTAGCGCTAAGAGTCAAATATTTGATTTTCTAGAGAAGCCAAACAAAAACAATTAATACATCAGTGACCTCTTAGTAACCTATTAGTAAGGTAAACTCATAGTCTCCTCATACTATACATTCTTTGCACCCTTCTCTCTCTCTCCACTCTTTCTCTCTCTCTCTCATCTTTTTTTTTTCTGTGTTTCTTTGCTCTTTGTACTCATCATGGAAACTCTCTCTCCTGCTAAACCTGCAAGATCACCTGAAAACCACACCCTCAAACACCATCATGCCTCACATAATTCTCAATTGCTTGATAATAACCAAAACCATCATGCCACTCTTTCCTCAACTTCCATTCTCATAATTCTCGTTTGCAGCATTCTCTTGTTGTTCTTTTGGCAATCTTTCTTATTATAGTCATGCTTAAAAGGCTTAAATCTGGTAAAAAGGCCAAAAGAAGCTCAAGTTTTAGAGACAATGGCAGCATTAATAACACCAACAATGATGGCTTCCCTCCTGACACCACCATCAACTTCACTTCAAGTCCAGCTATTACAACTACCCATTTCACCATTTCTTTCACAAGTAATTCTATTTGCTTTCACCGGAAATCAAACTCACGATCCCTTAACGTTGGAGTTTATTCCACTACCAATAAGCTGCAAGTCCAATAGTACACATACCACCATTTGGCATAGTTTTTCTTTATATCTGATTAGTCTACTAATACTGAATTCATCTGTAAGGATGAAAAACTTATACTAAATGAATGGTCTCTAGCTATAAGATGATATTTTAGATTTCCAATGAGAGCCAAATGTACCAAAAAAATTAAAATTAATGATTAATTTTGGAATGTTTTGAGAATGTGGTAGATGTGAATGGAGGGTGTCTATATGGAGGGCACTTGGTGATAAATAGAGGAGCAGGTAACAAGCACAAAGGGGTCTAAGTATACACATACAAAGAGCTAGAAGTGGCAACAGAGAGATTCGGTGAAGGGAACAAGATAGGGAATGGAGGGTATGGAGTTGTGTATAGAGGAGTCCTAAGTGATGGGACTGTGGCTGCAATTAAGAAGTTGCACAGAGAAGGCAAGCAAGGGGAGCGTGCTTTCAGGATTGAGGCAAGTGACTTCATTTATTATCTTTTTGGTCCCATTGGCACCTCTATTACCCCCTCTCCTTAATTGCATTTTGTTGCTTTGTTATTTACTCACTTCCTCAGTGGTTCGTTTAGTTATCTATTTAAATTTGCAGTCTAGTAATATTGAAATCGTGTTCAGCACTAAAGAGTTGAACATGCAATTTTCTATTGCGTATCATTATACAAGAACAAACCCACATAATCTTTCAATTTAGAATTTAACGATTTGTGAATTTATTTAAATATCAGGCACAATTGAATTCATACATATTTTTCTCATCTTATCCCTAATTTTTTAAGGAAGCGTAAGATTTAATATATAGATAACTTTCAAGAGAATAAAACATGTTAAGTGTTGTTTTTGACGACTAAAAATCAGTGAATTATAATCTTATAAATTTTTTGGGAAATTAAGAATACAACTATATTCAGCCTTTATTGATTATGTAATGAATTTCTTGTATAGTGATACTAAAAATATCTTCATTAGAAAAGGATCGAAGATTATTCTTGCCAAATTTGCGATTGTATCAGTGAATGTTTGATCACAAATTCAAATAATGCAAGTACAAAATCAACATAAA
Organism: Flueggea neowawraea; assembly: GCA_948243855.1. Classification (NCBI taxonomy): domain Eukaryota; kingdom Viridiplantae; phylum Streptophyta; class Magnoliopsida; order Malpighiales; family Phyllanthaceae; genus Flueggea; species Flueggea neowawraea. The sequence goes on along the minus strand of CAODLS010998794.1, from coordinate 4,981 downwards.
TGAAATTTTATCTTTCCATCAATGCATACCTAAGATTTGATCATTGAATTATATTGATTCTTGCACATGGGATGGGAGCAACCCAGAATGTCATTTTCATTCTCCATAAAATTTTGCAGGTAGACCTGTTAAGCAGGTTACATTCACCATACTTGGTTCAACTACTTGGATACTGTGCTGACCAAAACCACAGGCTCCTAATTTTTGAATTCATGCCCAATGGAACCCTCCAACAACATCTTCACCAGAAGCAATTCCCACCGTTGGATTGGCCGAACCGGCTCAGGATAGCCCTTGATTGCTCCAAAGCCCTGGAATTCCTCCATGAACATCCCAACCCTTCTGTCATTCACCGTGATTTCAAGTACAGAAACATTTTGCTTGACAAGAATTTTCGGGCCAACCGTTGGATTGGCCGAACCGGCTCAGGATAGCCCTTGATTGCTCCAAAGCCCTGGAATTCCTCCATGAACATCCCAACCCTTCTGTTATTCACCGTGACTTCAAGTACAGAAGCATTTTGCTTGACAAGAATTTTCGGCCCAAAGTTTCTGATTTCGGGTTCGCTAAGACCGGTTCCGACAAAATCAACGGTCAGATTTCCACTCGGGTTCTTGGGACCACCGGTTATCTTGCTCCAGAGTGAGTGTTCCATCATCTTTCATCCATTGCATTTGCATTATGTTTTTAACCCTAATAAAAATTTGGTCTCAATTATAACCCGTCTTTTATTTCAAAAAAAAAAATGGTTATAATCAGTCTTTATAATTATAGATTACTTTTGAATTTTTTTTTTGCCGAAAATAGGAGATGTGAGAACGACCGGTAGGTGACATATTTTTGTTGGGCGTTACCATACATGTTTAAACCGAAAGGTACCTTCCCCGCTACAGAATATTCCTGTGAACCATAGCTGATATCCGGCAGCGGATTTGGATCAGTGCACGAGTGTGGTCACCGTAACACCTCACCGAGAATAAGCGGATTGAGTCTGAACAATCCAGCTCTATGCAACACGGGTCTGTGTGACAACAGGATAAATCTGGACTTATGCCACTCCCACGTCTCGAATCCGAGTCACGAACTGAGGTTAGCGTACCCTGTTATACTCGGCCAATTTTTAATGGGACAAGAGCGATTCTATTTTGTAATAATGGAATTACGAGTGAGACAAAATGTTATTAGTGTCAAAAGTGCAATTCCAAACTATCTAATACTTAATAGTAGATATGATTATACTGTAAGTCTATTATAATCATTTGCATTGAGTTTTCTTTAACATGTTGTATAATTGGATTAAATAGAAAAAACGGTAAAAAAAAAACTGTTAGTGGTTAATTTAACATAGATGTCACAACCTAGTTTTTAAATGAACATAATGCAAATGTCAATTGTGACATAAAATTAAGCACATGGCCATAGGAAGGTCCTCATTAGGCTCAATGTCCTTTTCCTTATGTCCTTTGACATCAATTGAAGGAAAAGATTGATATTGATTTTGTACAATGCTCGTTCAACATCATTGAATTCAATTTTTCCTTCATTTGCAAATTCAATTTTAGTCTCTAACGTTGAGAACTGGTTGGTGTCTAATCTTGGTAATTGTTAATTAATGTTGTGTTTTATTTCTTGTCGTGAAACTTAGGTATGCTTCAACAGGTAAGCTTACTACAAAATCAGATGTTTACAGCTATGGCGTGGTCCTTTTACAGCTCTTAACTGGCCGTACTCCGGTCGATACCAAGCGACCCCCCGGCGAACATGTTCTTGTGTCCTGGCTTAGTCAATTTAAATTCTGCAGTTCCACTTTCAATTAGCAGTATTTAAAAAATCGCTTCCAACGCTAAATAATCGAAAGTTTGAATCTAGACTCTTCTAAGATTAACTAATAAAGAAAAAGTAGTGGAAATGGTTGACCCAGCAATACAAGCCCAGTATTCAAATAAGGATTTAATCCAGGTAAATGTCAATTCCAATCATCATCGTTGTTGTGTTCATATAATGTGGAATCCATCAAAATATCAACTACTGAATTAATTATTCACTGTAATGTTTCCACAGGTAGCTGCAACTGCAGCCATGTGTGTTCAACTAGAAGCAGATTATAGGCCTCTGATGACAGATGTTCAGTCACTTATTCCTATTATCAAGAACTTAAATTCTGCAACTTCCTATAGATTTACAAGTCCTAGGACTAAGAGACAAAATATAGGAATTCTAATTCCTCCTACATTGTTATAACAGTGAAAAATAAGAAGCAGGTTTGGTTAAGAAAAATTCCTATTATTTTTTAGAAAATTAGAAAAATAAAATAGAAAAATAAAAAATTTGTTCATGAAAGCATGTTTAGTTGTCAAAAATTTTCACTTTTTTCTAGAAAATTAGAAAACAGAAATAGAAAAATAAAAAAATTTGTTCATGCAACATATTTTAAAAACAAAAACAAAATAGAAAACAGAAAATAGAAACAAAAAATTATTTTCTCAACTACACAGTAAAATTTTCTATTGTTTTCTATTTTATTTCAAAAATTGAAACAAAATAGAAGCTTTCTGGCAGAAAAATCAGTTGCAAATGTATTATTTTTAATGTTGATCATAGGATTCAATTCTACGATTTTTGTTTGGTAACTACAGTTAAGGGTGAGGGAAGACTAACCTATTAAGAATTTACTGAATGCATATTAAAAAGGGTGGAGAAAAGATTCATTTACGAACTTATAAGTAGACGTTCTTGAATTCCAACCATTTGAGGCAATCTTATTCAACATAAATTTGTCTTACAAGTAATGCTCTTCAATTTTAACCGCTTGAGTCAACTATATTCTTATCTTATACCGCTTGAGTAAATCTTACTTAATATAGTTCAATTCTATATAATTTCTCAATAAATTAATATTGTGCAATTATAATAATCAACTTGTACCCTAAAATTATGAAAATCAGTACAAAGATTCAAATTTTATTATCACCTAATGGATGACAAAGATATTGTGCATATTACTGCAAGTAGAGACTCTATGGAACTTAGCTTTCAGGATCATTACAGCTGTAGAAGAGAGCAAAAGTGAAAGATATGATCTTTTTTGTAGGATCACTTTGATCTTTCTTGCTCAAATTCCAAAGGGACTGATTTTTAAACAGGCTGTCTTACATTGTGGGAGAACTTGTTGGAAGTTTCTTCTCTGTCAGTACAATGAGACCATATATTCAATGTGAAAAGCTACAACTAAAGGGTAACTGTTAAAATATCTAAAAAGAGTTGGCTTATGATACAGAAATTGGTTAAGTATGGCCTGTCAATATCTTTTTTTTCCTGTTTGATGGCAACTAAAGATTGGAGTCCAAAAAGCTCTAATACGTGAGACAAAAAGTATGTATTGGTGGTATTATATCCTAGCTACTTATATTTTTAGTGCTGTCTAGTTGGAGTAAAAAAGGAGAAGATAGGATCGGTAATAGTCTCACACGTATTGATATTCGGCTCTGAACAGAGCAGTAAGCGTAATTCTATTAATAACTCGAATAGACTCCCCTTCACTCCATCCAGGAGTGACCACCTGACCTTACATCAGATTTACCTACTAATTTCAAGAATTGCGAAGCATGTACGGGATGTGGTAACATAAAGGAGAAAAACTTAGCTGTAAATGATGGCAATTGGCAAGAAAACACAGTTCTGAAGGAAAGTTGTGTGCTTACAAGGTTCTGAATTGATATGAAGCTTCTGAATGAAGTCAAAGTATCATTTCATGTGAACACTCATTGAAGCTCTCAGAGCAGCTTCCTCATTTTTACACCATGCCGGTACTGAACAGTAAAAATCTCCTGCTCTTTAAGAAATGGAAAACAACAACAATCAACTTGTGAAGAATCAGTACATTATCAAACACTCTACATATGTACAAGTAATGGTACACTTCTAAGAAATTCCCAGTCCCTCGAACAAAAAATTTCGGATACATGAAATAATAACATGTAATGTGGATTAGAACCAGTTTTTAGTTCATGAGAGGAGCCTGTCATGATTTACTCTTCCCATGAACAACCAAAATTGAAAAGAAAGAAAGAGACATCTCTACCAATCCAGATAAGGGTAGCAGTTTGCCACTTTCTCGACCCCTTATCGGCCCTTATGCAGCAGATCTTGGTTGGTAACAGAGTAGATGGTACAGATCAGCAAGCATTTTTTGCATTAGATTCCCTGTTTTCAGCTTCAGATTGTAGCGGTTCACTCGTTTCACCCGGTTTCTCTCTGCTTGATTTATTGTTTCTTTTGCCAAAATTTTCAGAATATTTTGCAAATGCAGCAGATAGAGCTGATTTGACTGTTAACTCAGGTTCTTTCTTCCTACGCTTGTTTGTATCTTCTTCCTTCTCCAATTCTGTTACTTCGTTAACTGCAGAAGGTCCAGTGTCTTGTGAACCGAATTTTTGGGAACATCAGGGTGGCTAGAAACTACACGCTTGAATGGTTCATGAAAAGTGTCGTACAAACGTTTCACCTGATCCATTAAAATAAATACACAACTAATAACTCAAACCGTAGATGCAATTGATTAAGGTCATCAACATTATGAGCATCAAGGATAACACAAGAACTTATGATTCACCTTGCATTCTCCTATGCCAGGGCAACGAGCATGGACTTCCAAAGATGCATCCATTATATTAGCGAGAGAATACATTAAAAAGCCAACTGGTTAAAGAGGAACATAAACTAGACAACAAAAACGATCCATATTACATTACGTGAGGGACAAAGCAGTGGACACACCCCAAATGTAGACCCAAGGGTGACAACATCGGTCTTGTTAACGTGTCGAACAGTAGTGAGAGCATGGTTTAGCTGTACCAAAAGAAATAAATAGTTTTAAATTCAGTTATGTCAGGAATTAGGAATCAACATTTCCAGAAAATTATTGTTTAAGATCCTAATGTGATCTATGTTAAGCAAAGGTTAATTAATTAACTAGGTACAG
>CAODLS010998755.1:0-40961 GCA_948243855.1 Flueggea neowawraea | reverse complement strand
AAATATAATTATCCAAAATTATAAAAAAATAATTATAAAAATTATTCGAGGTATTACAAGTTGGATGTTACCCTTTATGTTAATGATCAGTTTAACAAATTAAACAAAAAAATATATTGACTAGGCTTTCATCATTTTTGTTATTCTCATAATTTTTATTGTTGCATTGTCGTTGCGTTCATTGTTACAGCTCATGTTTTCCTTTAAATTCTCATTCTCGGCCCACTTTTAATTGTTGCATCTTCACTTTTTTCATTTACATTGTTAATCGATTCCTCCATTTTTATTACTGTCGTGTTCCGTTTCTTTTCTATTGCAATAATTAGTTTTAGTTCATTTTCATTATCGGCTTCATTTTTGATTTTTGAAACTCTCTTTTATTTTTATTTTCTTTTCGGCAAATAACTGAAATTTCATTAGTCTTTGTGATTTGACCCTTTGTTACTATACTCAAAATATATTTTCTAAATAGGTATTTATTTTGGTGGTTTGACATGCCATTAGATTATTATGACTTAACGCTATACTAGTTTGTTGAGGAAATATACATTTTTTTTTGGAATGATAATGAAGAATGAGAATTCAATTTCCATTGTTTATATTTGGTTCACTAAAAAATTATTCTCATTTTCACTCTACTAGAGAATGAGATTACAATCATGTAATATGATTAAAGGGAATCCTCTATTAATGAGATTACTAGTACCTATAATCATGACACTTATAAATATTAAGATGTGAGAAAAAAGTAGATATTTTTATTCCTATTTTCAATTCTAAATTACTATAATAGTTGGATAATTAATTAAAGACAATTTTTTATTTTTATATAAATATTTATTTAGATAAGGTTTTATCTCTATAAGTTTTGTATTCGCACGTGAGAGCCAAGAGACCAGTTTCAGAGCTATCCAAGAAAAATCACAATTAGTAGTTCCTGATTCTCCTATTAATTCTCCTGTCAATCAAAAAAGGCACAGCAGAAATCTGATTCTTTTCCCATGAAAATACAGGATCAACTTCATGAGGTAAGTTGTTTATTACAACGATGTTATTACTTATGAAGCATGTGCATATCTCAAAAATTGAAAAAACACTTTTTCTTACTAAAATAGTATTTTTTTTCGTTTGTGACTAATTTTTCTTTGTTATATAAGATGATATGTTCATTAGTCAAATTTTTTGTTGCTCATGTTAAAAGAATAATACTCAAAATGCATCGGCTTGTAGGATCTGCATACATTGCATGTACTTGAACATAGTCAGTGACTTGGTAAGTTATTGTTTCATTGTAGGTTTATGAGGAAAGGATCTTATGCTTACGAGAATAGATTAAAACCTAATCGAGTAAACAGACCAAAGTCACAGTAAGTCATGAAACTATTTCTTTTTCCTTTTTATAATTTAATTCACTTGCAGCATAATATTCATCCTTTAAGCTGATGTGTTTTTCCTGCATTTGTTTGTGCAAAAGTTGACAAAATATCAAGAAATAGACATAATCTTTATTCACACAAGAGAGCAACTTGTGCCATGAAATATATAGGCACTTGTACAAGGCTGGAAAACCAGAAAAGACAGAGGAGACGAATTCTGTTATACTAGAATTCCTAGAATCTCACTGACTCAACAATTCTACAAGATGCCCATGCCTTGGAGAGGAATTAAAAGAAGAAAAAAATATCTACAACTAGCAAAGTAATTATTCTTCAGCAACGTGAAATAAAGCGGGCCTAGAGTCCAACCACGGCAAGAATAACGAGCTTCCTTCCTTCATAAGTAGAACGGTGCCGTCTTATGCTAGTCCTTCCTCAGTGTTGAACGTTGTCGTTTTTGTAACACTGGCAGCTTCCTCTTCCTCAACCATCTCTGAAGCATAGTCGTTTCGTAACAGATAGGTTTGTTCAGTATGTACTGTTTGTTTGCATGTTCATTTTTTTTTCTCGTGAAAAATAAAAAGAATATAAGAGGCGAGGAACTGGGAAGGACGCAGAAAGCATTCGTGATATACCAATTCAGTTTTTAAGCTTTCAACTTTAACAATTCTATGCTAAAAACGAATTCCACTTTTTTTTTTTTTAAAAAATGAGAATGAATATGTGACTCTGTTTGAGTTTTAAATCTGTCCAGGAATTGCTAAGTAAATTAGAAGGTTGTATTGTTGATTCCACGGAGAATGTTGAGTTTTTTATAAATAAACTGAATGTGATGTTGATTGATCGTCCATACAAAAAGGATTTGGAGGAGTTAAAAGACCTGAAAATTTAGTTTGTCCCAGATCCATCTTTTTAGAAGATGGTTTGCCTGCCTAATCTGTGTTGCTTCATCTATGCAGTGAATGGAGTTACTGCCATACATAGTAATAGTGAAAAATCAATCATTTTTTTGTATGTTTAACAAACATTGTTTTTACCTCTTGGGAAGTGATTTGGCGGAAAGAAGCACTGTCTTAGTACCTCCCACTCGGATTCGAGACACACCCGTTTCTCCGGTTGGCTTCGGATATCTCTGTACCAATAAGCTAACGTCAGCTCTTAGCGGGTGTCGTGGTGAGTCTCCATCGGTCACCACCGAAAGCAATATTCCACGCCGAGGAGTATTTGCCTACATGGTCACGCCCAGTAAAAGTACTCCACTACCGATAGTCTTCGACTCCCTTTTTTGTTAACAAAAAAAACATTGCTTTTGAGCGTCGCATAGAATAGTGATGTTGCTCACTATCGAAACACTGTACAAATGAATATTTTTTGGCAGTTAAAGTCTGAATTTTCAGAATAGAACTGATGGCATGACACCAAGAGGGGTGACATTTTTTACATTGTGTTGAGGATCATATTTATTTACATATACTTTTATGTACAGGGCTTTGTCATTTACAATGGGTCAACATTCTGAGAAAGAAATATTATTTTCAAGGATTTCACTTTCTGCAGTAGAAAATGAGGAATATCTATTTTAATTTAAGAGAAATCAATTTTCAATTCATTTATGTTTTGCGATGACAAATAATAAGGCACAAGGATAGACAATGTGTGAGAAGCCGACAAAAACAACAACATTTACAAAGAAAGTTGTTTACAAAGATTTTTTTTATCATAGCTCTAATACACTCTATATTAAATAAAATTAAATAATAAAATATATTTACACTAATATCATTTAAATTTTTTCCATCATATGTAAAATTTTATATAATTTTTAATTTATGTGTCTTATACTTGAAATTTTTTTTAATATGTCACATTTATACTTATTTAATTATTTATAAATAATAATTTACTTATATAATTTACAAAATTTTTCAAAATATTTATAAAAAGAACACGTGAACGCACATGTCCACAAACCTAGTCAATTTTAAGAGTGTATGTTTCTTTATCATACTTTTATTTTCTTTCATCTTTATTATTTATGGAGATCGAAATGGACTATTTTAAAAAATAATTATTAACAAATAATTTATAGTATTATTTTTTTATTTTATATAATAATTAATTTAAATAATATAAAAAATCAAAAATAATTTTAATTCAATCTAAAAAAATTTGGGCCAACTCACAAATTATCCAATCTTTAGGTAAAGTGCAAGTGATTCAATTTCCACTTTCAATCTTAAAAAAAATGTTGCATTTCCATACTAATGTTACCTGTTATATTATATCAGGCTTATTAACTAAGATTTTGGATAGGATTCAGATTTGAATGTATATAATAGAATTTGCATTAAGTAGTAATGCATTAGATGCTGTGAACAAAATATATAATTGACACCTAATTTATAAATTACTCCCTCCGTCCCATAAGGATATGTCAGGTTTTCTTTTTAGTTTGTTTCAGATTATAGGTTTATTTTCTTTTCAATACTAATAATTATGTCAATTATACAATATTGTCCATACTTAAATATATAGTAAATTTTATTATTAATCACTCATTGGATAGCTATAAGGATATTTCTAAAAATCTCTACTGAAATTAATAATCCTAACTAATTTTCTTAATCTTTGTCAAAAAAGTATTGTAGTCTATTTTTATGGGACGGATGGAGTATTAATTAGTTAATTAATAATGAATGACTATTAATTATTATCAGAATACTAATCGTTATTTTCTTTTGCAATAAGTAATAAATAAGTCATATACGTAAAAAAAGATAAATTAAAGCATATGAAAAGTTAGCCAAGGAAAATTTGTCGTATTATTTTCTATTTGTTTTAGATTTTACTATGATTTATAAAAACGACATACGTTTATTAGTTAAGCTATTAATTCATTTATCATTAATAATATTGTTATATTTTTAATTATTGATAGAAGACTAGTAGTCTTCATTTGAGTTGTTAAACTATCCAAATGCTTTAGCTTCTCATGTTGATAAGGGTTTTTAAGTGTGATGGATGCAAAAGCTTGGCAAGTTCAGATGTTAGTAGTGGAAGCGTACAATCTTTCTTCGGTACTATCGTACATCAAATGGACCATTTAGATCTTTCTGATTATGGTGCCTACTTATTTTTTTTGGCAAATATCAGCTCATGCTTTTTAGACTTGATAAATTTGATATCCTACCGCAATTTACTTTTTCAGTGTAATAATTAGTCACATCTAACTTTAAACTGCATTTTTTATCTTCATTTAGTTAATCTGCGCGACGCGCAGACATCTTACTAGTTTAGTAAGGAGTTTTAACGGATGAAATAACACCCAAATAAACTAAAAGATTATCCCATTATCAGGCAGGACACATTTTCTTGATTCATAAATCAATGGAGTCAACAATAAGCAAACACAACTATTTGGAAAATCTGTTGCTCAAAAAAACTGCTTTAATAGCCTCCTCCAACAAAACTAAAGAAAAGATGAGCCCAAAACAGTTTAACACAAAATAATAATAATAATAATAATAATAATAATAATAATAATAATAATAATAAATTAAAGGAGCTGAATGCAGGCTTCCACCAACATGCAACAGGAGAATTTCAACAGTTTCAGGAAGCAGAAAATGTCCTTAGGATTCTAATTTTGGGACTTGACGAATAAAGACATCAGTTAATGGAGATTTGGAGATCAGAGAAGCAACCAAGAGCCGAGTGGCCTGCAATTCAACGTCAACAGATCAAAGAGATGTTAATCACAGATAAGCTAGATACAGTTTATAATTGTACATTAAAAGAAAAATATAAATCTGTAGAAGATGAATCACGTTACCTCCTCTTTTCCGACAGTTACAATGCGCTCTTCGATATTAGTGAAAGGTACATTCAATTCACCGAGAACAGACAATCCTGAGAGTGCTGATATGGGTGTTATGACCAAATTGTCAGTTATAGTGAACATTGCAGGTCCTTTTACATAGCCATCGCTGCTTTTAGGTTTTTTGTTGGTGTAACTTGACATCGGATCCAGTAGTTTTAACTCTTTTATATCACCTCCATAATAAAAGGGAGTGATGAGTGATTTATCAGTCGCTAGAGCCGGAGTAAATCCACAAGTACTCTGTTTTCCAAAGTAATACTTCTTAGTCACATCTTCCTGGATACCGAGTAGCTGCTTCTCGAAGCCAAAATGAGGTGCAAGCTTGGGGCACAGAAGCAATTGTTTAGTTTCATCTGATATCAGGTTTTTTGTAGAATCAAGACTCTGAACACTCTGATATAGGTGATGTACACATCCATTAGAAAGACCATTATGCATTTCTTCTCCTATATTTCCAAGCGGAATGGTGAGGAAGCTGAATAGTAAGTTTACAAAATCTTCTGCAGCTTCTGCATAACAAACTGCCTCCTTGGTTTTGTTTATAATAAGCTTTACACAAATATTCTCATCCCCACTTGGTGCAGACATTATTCTTTCTTGTTGTGTAGCTATACTCTGATCAAAATACTCTTAGTTTGGTTCCTGTTCTGTTCTATTCTTCAACAGTGTTTCTGTCAGAGGCATCTTTGATACGAATAAGCTCTTCAACAAGCTCAAGATCTGCAACAAGATATCTAGGTATATGTAAAAGTTATGCATGCATAATTTTATGTTAAGTAGTCATTGTAGTTTCAGTGTGCTACCTCATCCTCTCTAATGTTGAAAGTCCTCTGCCCAATGTCACTACCATTCATGACTCCATGTGTAGATAGCAAAGAACAACTTGCTGCAGTTGAAAGAGGAACTATCTGCAGTTCATCAGATATTAAATATCTAGTCAGTCCTTCCACAAACACACCTTTACCCGACTCTTCAAATGCAGGTTTATCTAGATACATTGGGCTATCCATGATTTTCCCACAATGACAGTAAGCATCTTTGTAGTAGCTGATCCACTTCTGCTTCCAATCGAATTTTAGGCAGGGGAAATAATCATACATCTCATCATTATCTAGTTCCAGACTTATGCTCCTGAGCTGAGCTTCAGCCCCACTTCGAGGGCACAACAACATTGTCTTGCATTGACTAGTCCTGAAATGCTTGATATCAAGGTTTTCAACACTTTTGTACAAATTGTCCAATCTACCTATTGTTGTCGAGGATGGTTGTTTCCCTGTAAGCTTAACAATGGTCCCCATAGGCATTGTCAAGAAAATAAAGAGCACATCAACAAGGTCAGCATCGCATTCCAAAAATTTAACTCTGTTCTTCTCCTTATCGATCAGTGCCTTCACTTCAATCTCAGCCATTGATTTCCACAATCGACACAATATAAGAATGGAAAAGAAAAAGAAGAAAGTGAAAATCTACATAGTGACAAGGATTTATGCATTGAACCATTCATACATAGTGACAGGTTCAACCAAATTCATTCTAAAGCAATGTCAAGTACGACAACTATGCAACAATGTTCCAAGAAAATCTGTATTTAATATAGAAATTTTATCAAACATATGAGACATTGCCATGCTTATAATCCTTGAAGTATTCATATTTTCTGAAAGAAAACAACAAATATTTTCTTTTTGTATATAGAGAAAATCATAAGAATCAATCACTGAATTTTCTTCTTCCGTTTTGAAATCAAGAATCCATCATCAGTACTAAAATAAAAACATTGGTCAAACAAAAAAGGATCGGCAAGCAAATTAACATGATAAGCTTTATGTTCTTTATATTTTAGTTTTGGAGTTAAGAAAAGTACCCGGAGTAGCCAAGCTCAACTTCAGAAATCTGATTCTGAAACTCAGACTGGCGTTTGATGGAGAGATGGGAAGCTCAGAAGTTTGTGTGTAAGTGAAAGAATTTGCACCTTTTATAGAGGAAACAGAGGGTATGAAATTCCAGGCATATGCATAATGCATGCATCCATTAATTAATTTGCCTGTCATATTGATTCTGCCGATGCCAAAATTATCACGTACACCAATAAGTACCTGAAGCTCGAATGTCTTTACATTTTCTCAAGGTAGAAGTGTTCCAAGAAAACACAGAAAAAGAGAAAATCAATGGATGTAAATAACACCCAAATAAACTAAAAGATTATCCCAATAGCAGGTAGGACACATTTTCTTGATTCATAAATCAATGGAGTCAACAATAAGCAAACACAACTACTTGAAAAATCTGCTGTCCAAAAAAACTACTTTAATACCCTTCTCCAACAAAACTAAAGAAAAGATGAGCATAAAACAGTCTTAACACGAATAAATAAATAAATAAATAAAGGAGCTGAATGCAGACTTCCACCAACAGGCAACAGGAGAATTTCAGCACGTTCAGGAAGCACAAAATGTCCTTAGTATTCTCATTTTGGTACTTGATGAATAAAGACATCAGTTAATGGAGATTTGGAGATCATAGAAGCAACCAAGAGCCGAGTTTCAACGTCAACAGATCAAAGAGATGTTAACCACAGATAAGCTAGATACAGTTTATAATTGACATTAAAAGAAAAATATAAATCTGCAGAAGATGAATCATGTTACTGACATTTACAATGCAATCTTCGATATTAGTTAAAGGTACATTCAATTCACCGAGAACAGACAAACCTGAGTGATATGGGTACTATGACCAAATCGTCAGTTATAGTGAACATTGCAAGTCCTTTTACATATCCATTGCTGCTTTTAGTTTCTTTGTTACAGTAACTTGATTTCGGATCCAGTAATTTTAACTATTCTATAGGTTCTCCAGCGTAATTCCACAAGTCCTGTGTCTTCCATAGTAATATTGCTTAGTCACATATTCCTGGATACCGAGTAGCTGCTTCTCGAAGCCAAAATGAGGTGCAATCTTGGGGCGCAGAAGCAATTGTTTAATTTCATCCGATATCAGGTATTTTGTAGAATCGAGACTCTGCACACTCTAATAATTGTGTCCCCATAGGCATTGTCAAGAAGCTAAAGAGCACCTCAACAAGGTCAGCATCACATTCCAAAAATATGACTCTGTTCTTCTCCTTATCTATCAGTGCCTTCACTTGAATCTCAGCCATTGATTTCCACAATCAACACACTATAAGAATGGACAAAAAAAAATGAAGAAAATGAAAACTTGCTAATATTTAATCCCTCAAGGATTTATGAGACATTAACGTCCTTATAATCCTTGAAGTATTCAGATTTTCTGAAAGAAAACAACAAATATTTTGTTTTTGCATATAGAGATAATCGAGAATCCATCATCGGTACACACTCTTCTAAAATAAAAACATTGGTCAAACAAAAACAGGATCAGCAAGCAAATTAACATGATAAACTTTATGTTCTTTATATTTTAGCCTTTGTTTGTTTTAAGAGAAATGAGGGGAAAAGAAAAGAAGAGAAGGGAAATTGCATTTACTTCTCTTGTTTGGATAATTAAAAAACAAAGGAAAAGGAAGGAAAAGAAAAGAAGTGGAGGGAAATTTAAGCCAACAAAATTTCTCATCAAATTGGTGAGAAACAGATGAAAAAGAGAATTCTTAAGTTACAATTTGTATGAATTACCAATTATACCCTCTAAATGAATGAAAGAAAAATATTTTCGTAAATAAATGTACCCCATTTCTCTTCCTTCCTATACATAAAATAACACACCCAAACAAGAGAAGAGAAATTATAGTTCTTTTCTCTTACTTTCTCCTCTTAATTTCTTTTCCTTTCCATTGCACTTTTGATCATCCAAACAAAGGCTTAGTTTTTGAGTTAAGAAAGTACCCGAAGCAGCAAAGCACAACTTCAGAAACCTGATTCTGAAACTCAGAGTGGCGTTTGATGGAGACACGAAAGATAAATATCAAACATTTGAATAGACATAGTTATAGCTAACGGTGACACACTCAATTAACCAATATTTTCTTAATTTATCAATAGTTCCGAGATGCGCTGCAGACTATTTTTCTAACCACTGGATAACTCTCAGGACTCTCTAACAAGGTTTAATCTATGACAGCAATAAGAAATAAAGAGACCCATATCCTAACTAGTAAAATCGAAAAACGTTATGATTCATTTAAACCAAATTATTTTGTTCCATAACATTAAATAATGTTCAACCACATACATTAAAGCTATTCATTACCGATATTAGGACTAATGAGACACTCCATCAATTCTAAATAACAATATATTATTTCAATCAATCAATCAATATGTCATTATCAATCAATTAATAGAAATAATAATAAAAGAACTAAGACACATAACTGAATAAATATTCGAAATACTTAATAACTGATCGAATTCTATTGCAAATGCACAATAATCAATTGTAATAATAAAAACCTTAGGAGTATCCTAGAGTGTTGAATCTACAGGGAACGTGTCTAATTGTGGTCAATTAAAAAGATAAAAGCAAAAAAAAAGCATCAAGTGTTTTTTTGGGGTTTCGAAATAAAAGCAAGCAATAAATTAAGATGCAACTTCACAATAATTGGAAACATTAGGACTTTCGGGATAAAACCAAGGATTTAATTGCCTAATGAATGAAATTGGGTTTTAACAAATGGGTATGAGTATTCTCTCCACATAAATCACTTAAGGCCTCTCTCAATGTAACTCAAGTAGTGACTACACTTTCTAGGTGGGTACTTTCGGCATCACCTAGTCAAATTAGGTCTATTAGGATCATAGAGGAATTTCATCGAATACTTTATAGGCATAAGTATATTTCTATCCTAAAACCATACAAGTTATATGCAAGAGACCTAACCCAAGCTTCTTCTTTCAATTCATCACTTGGGCTTATTAAAAACAACATTGTGGTAACTAAGCACAACATCATTCAATCAATAACAAGTCATACAATCATCATCATCAATAGATTTAACAATTAAAACATCAAAACAATAGATATAACATTAAAAACACAAAACCCATAACATAAATCATTCATTAAAGCAACATCAATCCAAGATTTACATCTCTAAACCTTAACACAAAATCTAAGCTAGCATATTTACAAACCTAAGCATAGAGTGATCGACTTCTAGCAAGTGTACTAAATTCAAAGTAGTTTTAACCCTCAAAATATCATTGGGTATCGAATCACAATGAATGTAAATTAATTGTGACCAACAAAAATATGAACAAAAACATATAGGAACATGATTTGATTTTGGGATTTTTGGTTGTTCAAAATAAAAACACGATACAATGAATAAAAGTAAGAGTTTTCAAGATGAATTCAATAATAAAAAGCGTTGGGGCTTTGAGGTTTTGGTTGGGATAACAATTTGCTAAGCTAATAGCTTGGGTTTAAATGATTGGGTATTCTCGTCATCATTATAGTCTAAGGTCTCTTTCAAGAACAATAAACCATCTCCACATTCATTAAGAGGGTCATCTCGGTCTCACTTAACCAATTAGAGTCATTAGGCACTAAAACCATTTCATCGAACACATTATGGGCGTTAAGCATTTCTACCATAACACTCATAATTTTATTGCTTGCAACCTCACTTAAATTTCAACTCTCGATTCATCATTTAGGCTTGTTAAAACTACAACTTAGGTGGCCAATCTAAGTTATAATCAATCAAACAAGTCAATAAACCAACCATAATGCAATAAATGAAAACAACAAATGCATAACAAAACCCAAGCATTCACTTAGAAAAACATCATACCAACTTACATCTCTACACCCCAACTATTAATTTAAGCTAGCATATTAAGAGAAAATATAAAAGCATTGATATCCATTGAAAACATAATAAATATTCGATTGCAAAGAGAAAAGAGGAGAAATCAAGACCCAATAACCTTAATGGAAGAATCCAAACATAGAAATCTTGGGTGGATGAAAATTCTCTCATTTCCCTTGATTCAAGCTAAGAAAATGCAAAAACTCAAGAGAATTCTTCAAAACCACAAAAAACCTAGCTTGGTACATGCAAAAATAGAATGATGATGTAAGTTGCCCAAAATGGGTGAAGAGAGGGTTTAAATACCCATTTCCAAGTCACAAAATCCTACAAGCAATGTTCCAAAAATGCCCCTAGGTCCCCACATGACAGCCCTTTCTCGCAGTCTTTCTTTTCCTCAGCTCCCGCGTGTGACGGTCGTGAAAACTTTTTGCCCGAAAAGTGGTGCCAGGCTCGTCTGTCACGGCCGTGACAATGTGGTCGTGACAGAGTCACGGTAGTGACGTCCTCCAGTCACGACTATGAGAACCTTCTGATTTGGTTGCCATCAATCCTTCGCATGTCACGGCCGTGACACTCATTCCTCATGGTCGTGACACTCCTTCCGTGCTCATTTCCTTCGTTTTCTTGATTCTTTCATGTGTTACCTCTAGTCCTTTCCAACTTGACTCTTTTTGGTACCTTTTTAAGCCCTTTTTCTTCATGCTCCTTCATCCTACAAACATCACACAAAACATATAAATTTCACTATAAAAGTAAAGTTTATAGGATGAAAATAAACACATTCTTGTTTGAATTATTATGTAAATTTAGCCTACATCACCTCCCTTTCTGCCTTCAACTGCATTGCAAAACCATTCTTAGTCCAATAACAAATTTCCCAGAAGTAAAAACGCTGAAATAAAATAACTTGCCTCTTTGTACTCGTGCTCTGCTTCTGCAACTTTATATGATCGTGTTAGCATGAGTTCGTCACTAGATCAGACAGTGAATACACACCCAATAAGAACTCCTTTCTTCATCGTTGCAATATTATCTTTGTCAAACATCCCTCTGAATCACAAAAATCAGCACTTTGGTGATTTGAGAAAAGCATACAAAACAGTAATGGTGGATTTCCTTTTCTTTTTTCTTCCACAATGTAGCGGTTTTAAAAAGGGAAGCAATTTTATCAATAATGAAAAATCCAAAATGCTGTTAGTAATCAAATGTGTTACACACTGGCGATCAGCAAGAAAAGGATTTGTTGTAGGAAGAATAATAACATCACTGGTCATTATTGAGATCAAATTCACCAATCGTAAGCCATATGTATTAAGTCTTAATCAGATACAAGCTGTATTGCTCAAAAATATGAAGACATAAACCATTAGCCAAAAGACTCAAATAGTCTCAAAATTATTTCAATTGAACCTTTAACAGCGTTAAATCATACTCGAACACAAGAGGCAGGATTCGAGAAATGTTCACTAAAAAATTCAAATTTTACTTCAAAAATTACAATTGCGAATTAGTATTCTTCCCTTCCATTTACAAAAGCTAAAATCCAAAAAAAAAAAGAATAAAGAACTTAAAAAATAAATCTGATCCATTGGAAAATATTCCAATTTCAAAAATGGGTTCTTCTTATAACACTAAAAAATACATCCAAACAAAATTCGAACTATAAAAAAAAAAATTAAAAACAATTGAAATATAGGGTTAAAAGTTCATCTTTCCTGCTTATAGACAGAGAGGACGTCGGCCATGATTAAAAAAAATGCAGCGACTGAGACAGAAAGACGACACGAGGAAGGGAGAGAGAGCGTCGAGAGAGAGAGAGAGAGAGAGAGAGACGATGGATAGAGCAGACCAAGAGAGAGAGAAGGAGCGATGAGATTCATAGAGGAAGAAGGAGTCGATGGTGTTTGATTGTGAGAGACATAGGTGGATTTCAGGGATTCATCAGCAAAATTGGGATAGTTGAGTGACATTGGCATTTTAGGTGACGTGGCATCATTATCAAATGACATGGCAGATCAGCTGGTGTCACGTCATCCAATTTTAACGTCACACACTTCTCCAAACACTTGAAGTGACGTGCCCCATCAGCTCACTACCACGTCATCACAGATGGTGTTATGCAACGACGTTTGTAAAGTTTAAGGGGTAATGTGATGCCGTTTTTGCAAGTTGATGGGTTTTTGTAAACGCACGCAAAGTTCAGGGGAGAAATTGCATTATGAATACAGTTCACATGTATTAGGCCCTCTACTGGTCTGTACAATATGCACGCGCTAATTAATCACCCATTACATACACATACCACAATGGCAATGTCATCCATGGCATCTCAACTCATCTTTCTCACCCTTCTCCTCTCCTCCGCCATAATTCACGTCTCCGGAGACGGCCATAACTTCGGAAGAACCCTAGACCACAAGTTATTTAGACTCAAGAAAGAGAAACTCAGCCATTTCAGAGTCTACTGGCATGACATTTATAGTGGCCCCAAACCAACAGCCGTCACCATTGTTCGGCCACCGAACAGCACATCACGGTCAGGGTTCAGGTTCATAAGCATGATCGATGATGCCTTGGCAGAAGGGCCTGACTGGAGCTCCAAGTTGTTGGGAAGGGCACATGGGTTTTATGGATTGGCTTTACAGGAAGATTTTGCTGATTGACAAAGAGAATGATAGCGTGTTGAAAATCATAAGCGGAAGCAAATCTAGTTGTATGTTAGTCTTGCATGCAAACCACTTTCGTTGATTGACAAAGAGAATGACATGAACTAGTTTCGTCTTCTATGTGCCACACAAAGATCTTCATTGATGCAAGAATCACGAGCGGGTGGAGGAATAACGATTTCTTTCTCTTTGGCTATGGATGTTGACGACCTCACTTCTCTTTCAAAGATATTGACGTGTTTTATATGGTGCGTAGACTTGTTGCCGGTTCCTGTTTCTGGAATGGAGGAACCAGAACAAAACCGTGGTTCCGACGGTTTGGTCCGGTTTCGATTCGATTCTAGTTTTGACCTGTTCAACCGCCGTTTTCGGTTTGGTTCGGTTTCCTCTTTTTTTCCCGTAAATTTTGTTTTTAACCCTCTATTTTATCCCGTCAATTATTTTTCCGGTTTGTAAATTTTGTTATATTGAATAATTAACTATAGGACTAATAACACATTGTATTCCAATTTTTTTTAAATAATTTCCAAATAAATTAACTTTTCTATTAGTAATTACATCACATAATTTTAAACAAAATAAAAAAAACTCATTATATTTTATTAGATGCCCTCACTTGTGGCAGAGGAATACCGTGATTACAATATCGAATTTAATTATACAATTCAACAATTAATAATACATGATAAATTAAAATACAAAGTAAAAAAGAAAAAAACCTAAACTAACTTTCGTCGTTGGAGTCGGAAGTGTTTGTTGTGGAAGCGCCATCAAAGAACTCCTCACCTTCGGATGATGATGAATGGAGTTGGTCTTGAGTCCTTTGAAGCGCCCTCGACCAATCATCAACACAAACTTGGGTTTCCAACGCCTTGGGAGGCAATCTTGATCTCTTAGCATCTAAAATGTTGCCTCCACTACTAAAAGTTTGCTCAACTGCTACAGTAGAGGCGGGGACGGCTAGTACTTGGAGTGCAACCTTCGAAACTGTAGGAACTGTCATCTTGTATTGCTTCCAAAAATCTGAAATTAGAAAATCACCACCAACCTCAAAAATAGGGGTTAGATAAACTTCAAACTCGTTATGAGAGCTTAAAGCACTCATTGGTTTCTGATAGGGTGTCAAACCCACCAAAATAATATTAACCTGCTTCGAAACACTCAGAACATATTATAGTAGTAAGCAGGGTCAAACCACAGAGACTGATGCAGAAATGTTTAAATGCCGTGACAGGAAAAGAAAATAAGTAAAGTTGATGAAAATGTAAGCAATGCCGAAAATCAAAGTGAGGCCGAAATAAAACTTAGCAACTAAGAAATAATTTGCAACAATAAAAATGAGAAGAAATTCAATAATGAGAAAGCCTAGCCAAGGTATTTCATCCATTCAAACCATTTATTCGATTATAGACGCAAAAGATAATTATTAAACCTTCGAACAAATAGAATTATAACTAACGGTGACGCACTCGATTAACCAATCTCTTCTTAACCTTTCGATAGCCCCGGGATGCCCTGCAGACTATTTTCCTAACCACTAGACAAGCTCTGGGACGCCCTGACAGGATTTAATCTATGGTAGCAGTACGAATTAAAGAGACCTCTATCCTTGCAAGTGAAACTGGAAACACTGTGATTCATTTAAACTAGATTAATCAACCTCACAACAATGAATAATGCCCAAACCACATACATCCACGTTGTTTGTAACCTATATTAGAACTAATATGACACACTATTAATTCTAAATAACGATATATCATCCAATCAATCACACAACCGGCCGAATCATGCAATCAATACGAACAATAATAAAGGAACTAAGGTTCAAAGATTGAATAAATATTCGAAAGGTTTTATAACAAATAAAACAAGGGTCTCACGACAATAACGGATTGAATTTTAGAAATACCTCAACTAGAAGATTATTTAGTTACATATAATGAAAGGAGAAAACCAAGAGTCAGAGTAATGCTCGTTGCCCAGGTCGTGTTCTCCAGAATAAAATGCGAGAGAGTTTGTCTAATCCAAAATAAAAGAGTATTTATATGTCTCCTAATTAGGAAACCCTAATTACACTCCAAAATAATTAAAAATAATAATAATTAGGTCTATTGTTTTGCTCCAGCAGTAAAAATAGATTAGCAGCCCTCATACAAGTCTATTAGGCTAAAAAATCGAGGCCCAACAGTGAAAACACGCAGCCCAATGAGGAGTGAGTTAGTCTAGTCTCGTGCCCTCTCAGCATGGTCCTGTCGAAGTGCCCTCCAAGCTGAAATGTGTCCAAAATCACTCCAAATCCACGCCTTTGATCAACGTTCCACCTAAACTACCGAAGAAGTATAAAAACATAAAAAGACACAAATAACAACAATTTATGATGAAAAACAAATATAAAATGCAATATTAAATATGCCTAAAATGCAACCTATCACTTTGGAAGAGACCTCAATATTTTCCTAACAAGCTTTTAGTGAGTATGTGTTTTTTCAAGAGCTTCTAGACCATTGATAATGTCATTGAATCTGTTGAACATTTCCTGGATTGTTTCTTCACCCTTCATTTTAAATAACTCATATTTGTGCATGAGAAGGGATACTTTGCTCTCTTTTACTTGAGATGTACCTTCGCATGTCACCTCCAATGTTCTCCAAATGTCGTGTGCAGTTTGACATTGCTGAAATTTGTTGAACTGTGTGTTTGCTTAATGCGCAAAATAGAATGTGCGTGGCTTTATTATTCAAAGATTCCATCCTCTTGTCGTAGTCATTTCATTCACTTCGCGTTTTGGCAACATCAACACTGTCCACATATTTTCTTGGAAAATATGGCCCTTCGTCAACAATTTTACATACATTTATACCTTCAGACTTGAAGAATACCATCATTCTAGTCTTTTAGTAAACATAATCAGTGCCATAAAAAATGGTGCATGGTTAACAAATAAACCTTCATATTTGGATGTGTCACCCATGGATGCAATTTTTGATCTTTCACTCAAGGTTGTAAGACCTTAGTAAAATTGAGCACTTAGCTCTAATACCACTTGTTGTCCCAAAGTGGCAATCCAATAGGGGTGAATTGAATTTTTAACTAGTTTGAAAACTTTTTCAAAAATTTTACAGAATAAAAACGTAAACCAATTCACTCAATATAAAAGACACAGCCAAAAAGCAAGATAAGATAAGCAATATCACAAAAAATAATTAAGGCATCAATGAATGTAAAGAGTTTAAGGGAAGAGAGATGCAAGCCATCGATTTATAGTGGTTCGGTCCTTTTTGACCTACAACCACTCCTCAAGCCTCGCTTAAGAGTTTTGAACACACTAGTGTCCTCACTTGTCGGGCACAAAAAATCCTTTACATAACACCTTGTGTTTTGGGATCATAAGGTACCTTTACACCATTAGTTTTTCACGGGTTCAACTAGCAAACATGAATGCCTTCTAGCTTTTATAGGTTTAGCTAGAGAACCTTACACCAAAATAGTTTTTACTAGTTTAACTAGCAAACCTGAACCACTTCTAGCTTTACGGGCTAACTAGCAACCTAGACACCACTCGTTACAATAGTTTCAACTCAGTACATTGATCTACACACCACCTCTACCGTATTTTCAAGTGATACGCACAAGGGTGAGTGTATTACTATAGATTACACAACCGAAATTGATCAAGAATGAGAACAATCATAATTTTATCAAGATGTTCAAGTGATTGAGAGGTTTATTGCAAATCAGAGTAGTGCAGCTATAGGACCTTCGCTGGCACTCCATCATAGTTCAAATTGAATCTAACCTCACCTAACAATAACTATACGACGTGGAATGGTTCTGGGACAGAATTCTCAAGAAACAGGATGAGAAATAGCAGCATGCACAAAGGCGCAAAAATAACAAAGGAATATATTCTCAAAGCCTAGAGGATCACATGTCGGAAAGCACAAACTCAGACATTGTTCAGAGATCAAGTTTCAAAAGTCGTAACAATTGGACATACACATGGAGGAAAAGGAAATGAACTAGACATCACTGAGCAAAGAAATCTGAATCCAAACCATAATTGTAAATCCAATCTCTACAATCATAGAGCATGAAGGAAATGCAACAGATTCAAATGTTACTGACAGAGATAGCATAAACACCCAACGAAATTACTCATATGATAGTCAAATCCCATAGTCCAATCAAATTGTATCCGTACATTAGTCCATATACTTATATTCGAACCCAACTTAACTCATGTCTTATTCATAACCTCTTTATTGTCTTCATATTAATGCAATTCATCTCATATTCCTTACAATGATCATCCAATCCAAAACATACATCAACAATAGGAATAAATACATCAATAATTGCCACCAAATGAACTCTCCACTTTATCAAATACCAAATATTCTCCACATCATCTCACTTCCATAACTTTGTCAAATTAACAAATTTCTGAACACTAATCATTGAGTCTATTATAGCTTCAAACATCCTTAGTACTCCAAATAATTTTACTCTTGTTAACACCAAGTCATACACATAGCATAGAATCTAAAACCCATATATGAACATATTTAGCTTCGATGCAAACATAGCTCTAACTCATAACTTGGTATCCATCATCACCAGACTTATCTGTTAACTTCTCCAAACAAATCATTTCCAATCATAGCATCAACTCTCTCGCGCTTTCGTAGCCCCAACACCATCTTTATTTATTAACAGAAATCCTCAAATCAATCTCATTGGTTATTCTTAGCGACTATCGAACATATTGCTTCTTTCTTATTCTTTGAATTCTCTGAAGTACCATCATCTTATACCCAACGTCAAACCGATCTCATTATACCTGTCAACATAAATTTTGTAACTTTACTGGGGCAATGTTAAACAACGTCACTCAACCTTAGACAACTCTCGATGTATCAAAATACACTACTGAACCCCCAGAACTCATAGTGAGCCTAACACTAATGCACTTGCCAGACACTTTTCAACAGTTTGCAAATGCAACTTACACAAATCAGATCATAAAAATTAATTCCCATTTCTTCTTATTCTTCAAAAAAAATATGAAGTACCCTATGAATACAACTCTTTATTCAACAACTGTTTCATCTGATCCTACAACTTCTTTAATTCCATTAGGGCCATCCGATATAGTGGAACGAACATCGAATCGACACCATACTACACCTCTATCACAAATCAATCTCTCATCTGACAATTCCTTCTAAACATGTTAGGAAATTCTCGCCTTGCTGAAATGTCTCCTAAATTCTTTTTCCAGCTTTAAGACTCGGTTGGTATAAATCCAAATACGATTCCCCAATGCAACAAATCATTCTTTATGCCCTAATTACTGACACGATTATCATGATAACAAAATTTGCATTGACCTTGCAGTCAAAAGCACACCGCTTCAAAAAGCGATTCAAGGTGACAAACCAAATTGAGAGCCAAACCATAATAATGATATCATCAAACTATTCCAAATTTCAACATTGTAAACCAACTGCTAATTCATACCTGATACAGGCTATAACTTAACCTTAGAACTCAGAGTCAACAAAAAAACTCGCTACCAAAAAGGAATGAAACTTCTTAGGATTTTCTCAATGATGGGTCACTAACCTATATGATCACCATAATATGACGTACAATTGAAGGCATGACTCCAGAATTAAACCAAATGTATACAAAAACATTCATAAGTTCAAAGGGTTGTATGTAAAAGTATGCATAAGTACACAAAGGTTCAAAATGATATATGCAAAAATATGCAGAAGTTCAGGGATAAGAAGGGTACCAGTTGCTACTGCATTTAAGGCGTGAACCTCCTAACGAATTGAACGATAGTTTTGAAACTGACTTCCTCCCACTACACTACGATAGTAAAAAAAAATGAGACCCATTGGTCACCTACCCTTAAAAGGTCCTTTACCACCTCTCCCTATGCTAGGGCTAATAGTGCTCGCACCTCCAACCATAGATTGTCCAGTCCAGGTCTCAGTAGCAAGTTTGTGGAGACATTTGGCTATCATATGGCATGATTGCCTACAAAAATAATAGTTGTGTCTTGGCTTACCGCACTGCCCAAGGTGTTTCCCCTCTACCTCTACTTGTGCCTCCAACACTCGGGTTTCTGCTCTGAAATTCGGCGCGTACGCTCGATTGTACCACACTAACATTCTGAATATTTTCATATTTTCTCTGTTTCCCTGAGGAGAAAATGGGCCTCTACTCAGGCTGACTGCCCTGACCTCAGCTCTGATGGCTAGTCACTGCTCATTCGATCCTACTCTTTTTTCTTGGTCATCATCTTCCTCTAAACTTCTTTCATACAGAGAATGGTGACTAAGTAGTAATCTACAACCTTTAAACCACTAGATCATTGATTTATAAGGAGTTCATAATATCTACTCAACTCAATACTTATTTTTTTTTATTTTAGTATCAACAAAGATCACCAAACTATAATTATCCAACTCATCATTAGTTACTATGTTACACTAGGCTATGCTTTGCTAATTATCTGAAACAAACAACTGAAGAGCTACTAAGGAACTTTGAATCTTCCATCATTAGTGTAGGGAAAGTCAAGTAGGAACGTTGTCGATACTAGAAAGAGGTGAATAGTGTGGTATGACATTTCATTGGAATTTCTCAATTTTGAGCACTTCACTCGAACTCTCTTTTCTTTACGGAAGCTTGTGTTGATAACGATATAGAGACAAAAAAAGAACACAGATTTATAGTGGTTCGACAACTCGCTTACCTATATCCACTGCTTGAGTATAACCACTTAGGCTTTCCACTATTTTCCTCTCAAATGCTTATCACTTTTCCAATGTATACTGAGAACCTCTATAATGACTTTCTAGCTAAGTGAGAAGTCTGCTCAAACTAGTTGTTTTCTCTAAGGTACAACTATGCTAAACCCTTTCTTGCATTTTTTTTTATTTCAAGAAACTCTCACAAGAGTATAATTGTTTTGAATGCAAATAGAAAGCTCACAATATATCACAGGAGCATCATGCAAGAATAATGAATGCACTTAATCAACCAACAAAAGATGAATTATGATTCTTGAATGTTTGCTATATGTGTGAGTGGGTTCTTGGTATATTTATAATGTGTTGGAGGTGTATTTATAGTCTTTCAAGTCAATCTATCCTTTGTGTAAAGGATACTGGTCGTTGTAGCTTTGAATCACATCATCATCATTACTGTCAGATAAGTTGTGTGTGGAACAGGCTCTTCAAGATGACCGTTGCCTCATAATGTGAGAGTAACACGTATGTTACTTTATAATTATTCCAAATCATTCGACATTATGACTTGTCAGTAGTCGTTGTGTTCTTTTCATGATTCCAACACTTGCATGCGCAACACCATGATTGTGTGCATAATTTGTGTTCAATTTGTTCCAGTAGCTTCTGTTTTCTTTTTCGCGAACACTTATGTGTGCAACAACCATTTGAATGCATAGTTGAAGTGTTGCATGAGCAAAAACACTTTCCTGTATTTTATGACCATTAAAAATAAATAGGATCTTAATGCAATTTTTCTTTGACTTAACAATTTGAATCCCATCCAACTGCTTATTGGCTACAAGCTCTATCTACTATGCCATGTAATATTTATCTATTTGGAATAACAAGAAAATTTGAATTTCAAAAGGAAATTAAGACAACTACAATGAGCAAAAGCTTTGAATAAACTAAGGTTGGCCAACAACTGCTGATCTAACAACTATAACTCCTCGGCCACACTTTCCACCATGGCCACCTATGTGGCCAATGACACCACCTTTTAGTCTGAGTGACATTCTCCACACTACAAAATTATCAAAATAATGTATAAGAGATTCTCCCTACTGAAATCTTGAGGCAGAAGGGAGCTTAAAAAAGAACCACCGGATATGGCAAGATATAGCCTTAACTGGGCTAGCAAACGCTATACCAAGACTTCGCATGTCACGACCCGAGATTGGATTATGATAGGCATACAACGCAAAGTGAACCAGAGGCCTGGCCCATCTTGCAGAAGCCTCAGAATAATAGAACATCTAAGCTAAATCTTATAGCAAACATTTATTAAACCATTTAAGCTACAAGCATAAACATATATATAAAATGTAATTTGTATTATCAATTAAGGGTAAAAACATTAGTAGGTAATCTCGACTAACAAATTAGCAAACAATACCCAATAATCCCACAAATAACCTGGCGTGGAGAATTAACACATAAACAAAGGCCCATACTCATTCTTATTCAAATGCCTTACTGAGCGCTGAAGATTGAATGCAAAATAACTTGAAATGTGAAGTCACTAAAAGGGGTGAGAATACTAAGTGAGGGACAACACTCTAGAGCAACTCCAGGTCCTCACATTAACCATTTTGAAAATAGTTTTCCAAACTACCACATACACGTATATACTAATATAATACGATATAAACGCATACATACATATATAACAGATTGAAAATGTTTTCGCAAAACGTTTGCACATAGAGCAAACAACATACAAACAGATAAGCGTAATAATTGCCAATTATTGTTTATTCCAAACTAACCATTAAATACTGAGTTTATAGGATTATCATGCATTATAGATAATATGCCCAATACCAAGTATGTGGGGTTTTCAGAAAAAATACTGATATCATTGATCATACACTCGTATTATATTAAAACTGCGTTCAGCATCCAAATCAACTCAAAAGGGCTAAACAACTGACAACCTTAAGGTCTAAGATAGTACCCGGTACCCTAAGCGTCTTAAAGATGAAAGAAACAGAAATTGATCAGGAAGAGTATATCTACGAACATTGCATTCCACAGGCTTCAGTAAGATATACCCAGCCAGATCACAATACAACATGCTACATAAGTATGATCGATAGTACAGACTTACCAATGCAATTATTAATCTTAACCAAACATTCAAATCAAAAGCACAGTGAAAACCATACATAGAGCCCAAGCAAAATTAGAGTCAAACAGAACCAAAATCAAATGTAATAAATAATGTATCATAAAACCTAACAAGGGCCCATAAACAGACAGAATCATAAATAGTCACTTAGGCAAATGTTAGCCACTTAGGGAAATGTGGTCTATTGCCACTAGAATCAAACAGAAGAAAAAAAAGTGGACAATAGTCACCCAAAATCAGACAGAAATATAAATGTGGACTACTGCCATCTGGCCCGTATGTCTGGTCGGACACATGGTATTACCACCAACCCTAGTAATTGGGCCTTCAAAGAATATTGGTATACCAAAGGATGTGTTTACCCCCGTAACATAGGGTGTCCTGAGTCAGAATAATTAAAATAAATATTTTCATAATTCATATATGAGGAAGTAGATAAATAATATCAAAAGTTATTACTGATCATATGTATTTTATATAATATATAGTACATTATTTAGAATACTGATTACTTCTTGCAAAGCTCATATAACAGACTATTAGGCAAAGCAGAGCAGAGCAAAGTAGGCATCCAGAGCAGATAATACTAATCATGTCCTAACATTCCAAGTCCATACTTACCTATCAAATATATCATAGTCAGTCAAACATCCAAAATAGATAGATAACTACAGAAAGTATAATTGACTACCACAGGTTGTATAGATATTGTTGAGTAAGCAAACATATAGAGCAGACAATAGATACTAATGTTATTACTAAACATATATATCTGAATACCATACGTATATATATATATATATATATATATATATACAGACAATCATGCAGAACAAGCGATTTATTTCAGAAAACATGCATAAAATCTCATAACAAACTGTCTAGTATATACCAAAACAAGTTTACTTATATAGATATTCCACAGAAATTATATTTTAGGGATTTCCAATCCTTTAATTAGTCCATATTTCATGCAAAGTTCGGAGCACAACGAAAAACTATATAAGTTTAAAAAACATAGCCTATGTGTCTAGAATGACATATAACTCACTTCGATGCCTAGCCAAATGATCTAGTCGTGCACCTATGGTAGATGTCTGGTCACATCGATTACCAAATGAAGGTGAAAGCAAAGAAATCTCAGTGGAATCAAACATGGTACTGTAGCACTATTGAATATGCATGGAATGCAAATGCAAACGCAAATTCCCCGACGACGTCAAAAATCATATTGCGATCGAATATCCAACCTTTCTTTCAAAAATTGGATGTTTTGTAAAATTACAATTTAGTCTCTCAACTTTCACCAAATTACACTTTAGTCCCCGAAGTCATTGCAAATTACAAATCAGTCTCTAAACTTTCTAGAATTTACAAATCAGTCACAAACTTTTAGAATTATATTTTAAACCTCTAACTTTCAAAATATTACAATATAGTCCCTACGACAGAAATCTTTATAAAAAGACCCCAAACATTCGTACAAACCGACACTAATCATTCTAAATCATCACAATCATCTCAAAACATGCTCAAATCTATGAATCAATAATTAGTTCCACCAAGCAATCAAGTTCACACCAAAAATCCCAAATCTCTTCTTCCAACCCTAGCCCATTTCAATTTCAACTAAAATATCCAGCAACGAACTTAAATTGATACATAGATATGTTCACTATACCAAGATCTAACAAAAACCAACTCAAATCTAACAACAAATTTGTCTAAATATGTAACCCTCGCAAAACCCATCATCAATCTCTACATTCATGTATAAAAGAACAAAACCCATATGAATATTGCAAGAAATGGAAGAAAGAACGAAATGGAAGCATGATCTTGCCTCAACTTGATGGAAGGAATGAAGGAATGGCAAAGAGAGAGGAAGTGGGTTGGGTTTGGAAAGTGAAAGTTTGAGGAAGGTGAAGAATGGTCAACCAAAGAGGTGGGAGGGGTATACATAGACCCCTTCTAAAAAATGTTGTGTTTCAGTAAAATCAGGCGCAACTGAAATCACTCGTGTAACATGGTTGCTCACTCCAGTAAATCTTATCTCCAGGGGTGCTCTAGAAGGATTGCTCACTTGAGCAATAGAAAAGCTCACTCGAGTGAGAAGAGGGTCATTTCACTCGAGTGACAGAAATGGCTTGCTCAAGTGAGCCAACCCTATTTCACTCGAGTGACAAAAATGGTTTACTTGAGTGATCCAAGGTCAATTTCGCTCAAGTAACAAAAGTGTTTGCTTGAGTTACATCTTGTCTGAGTAACACGCCATTTGCTCGAGTAAACATACACTTCACTCAAATAACATGAAATTACTCTAATCAACGTTCTGAAACTCCAACATCTAATTGAAAATCGAACAAGGTGCTACCAAAAGTCTTATCAGAATTGGGTCCTCAAAAAAAATTCATCCTCGAATTTCCAGAAAAATCAGATCAAAATGAAACAGAAATATATTGAGAGCTAGTATAACTCAAATCCCTAACTTAATCGTATTTCGATATCCAATCACCAAAGATCAAATCTAATTCTCTAGATTGAAGCATAATTCAGAACCTCAACATATCAACCACAGAGGAACTACTTGTGATTATATCGACGTTCAAGTCCACTCGTACCCAAATATGCAGATGTGTAAGAGATAATACTAACATTGCATATGCAAAGACAGAAATTACTGACTTATGCATCAGCGGAATCGAATAACTACGGACACCAATGCCGCAACTCATCAGAGTCATGCCTCTATAGGACTCCCATTTACACTCCATCAAAAGGACAAACTACACCCAACCACAACTGATCGTGGTGGAAAAACATGAGACGGATCGGGAACATATGTGGAACATTTTTCTCAAGGAACGAAACTTGAAGTACCAGAATGCACGAAGAAAAACTTAGATTGTAACTTTAACTTCTAATCAATAATTTAGACGATGATCTCAAACATTGTCACTCAAATATTATTACAAGGCATCAAAATCCAAAGCCCAAGGAAACTCATATCGAAAAGAACGAACTCAAACACTTGTCATAGATTAAACATCAAAATTTGCAACACCTGATCAAACACACAGAGAAAGAGGGAACAAACTAGACAATACCTGGTAAGGTGATCTGAATATGAACCACAGTTCACAACTCCAACCCAAACTGCGACCATAGAGTACGAAGAAAACGCAATAGATCCGAACATAACAATCATAGGTAACATAAGCAACCCTAAGAAATTAATCATCAGACGTCCAAGGTCCAAACTTCAATCAAATCAAACTCGTGAGTTAGTCCATATACTTATATTCAAATTCATAGCAAATCCATAGCTATAATCATTCTTACCATAATTGTCTAACCCCTAAAGAAGACGTTAACAATAGAAATAATTACACCAACAATTGTCACCAAATGAACTTTCCACCTTACCATATACCGAATATCCTTGAAATTAATGGAACTAAGAAATTTTGCTCTAATTTCCAATCCTTCATTTACTACTCAACTCCAACACTGACTATTAAATTTCCTCTCATATCAATTAATAAGATTGTGTAATGGTCTTTTGCACATACTGTTAAAACTCCAAACATTCTTGGTACTCCAAACACTTTTGATCTTATTTACACCACATGATACACATATCATATGATTCAAACCCATGTCGTAAATTTAACTCAAGGCATTACGCAAACCCAACTCATCAACTTGTCTTCCATCATTATCAAACTTATCCGCTAATTTGCTCGAACATATTATACCTAGTTGTATCATTAAGCTCCCTTGCACTTAACAGTCCCATAGTATCATTTTATTTCCTGATAGAAGGCTTCTAATCATTATCACCAATTATTTTACACTTACTAATTGGTCAAATGCTTCTCTCATATGTCCTCAAATTCTCTGAAATGCCATAATCTAGTGCAACATCAAACTGATCCCAATCTATCCAGAACACATTGTTCATCAATTTCGTAAATTTCATTGAAGCAACGTTAAACAACATCACACGACCTCATGTCGATCTTAGAGAACCACTACACTTCCAGCAGCTGGCCAAACACATTGTCTATTGTCAAAATGGAATATCAATTCTTCGCTATCACTTATTAAACTGTCAGTAAACAATGCACATTCAGAACCTCCCATCTTTCTTTTCCACAAACAACACTGGTGCCCCTTGTGGTGCTACACTTGGTCATATAAAACCCTTATCCAACAACTCTCCCAAATGAGCTTCTCCAACAACTCTCCCAACTAAGCTTCTAACTTTTATAACTCTTATGGGGTCCTCCAACACAGTGTAATCGATATTGAATTGACACCAGGTTATACCTCAATTGTAAACTCTATCTCCTATTCAAGGGGAAGTCCCAGTAACTCGTCGCGAATACAACAGAAAATTCTGGCACTGCTGGTATGTGTTCCAAATTTATTTCAAGCCTAGAAACTCGATCGATACAAAAGATAAATACTCTTTACAACCACGATGGATCATTCTTTCCACCCTAATGGTTGTCATGTATCCCTACACATTGTTAGCTCGTTCATTCTTGAAATCGAATCTTTGAACTCATCCCGACTAGGCTGTCAAAAGCACACTCGCTTCATAAAGCAATTCAAGGTGACATGCTAAGTCATGAGCTAATCCACAATGACGATAAAATCCTCCCATGCCTAACATCGTTAAATCATTCGTCAATCGATGCCCACATTTTCAATAGCCCTCACAATATAGCAAAAACTCTGAAAAATACATTTAAGAGCATCCATCTGAGGTGTATGCTGAGGCTGCTGCTGAAGAGGGGGTACCTCAACCTCTAGATGACTATGTGAATCCCTTTGATATGCTACTAAATGATAGACGGCCTCGGCTGCTACGCGATAGCAGTGATCCTAACTGAAGTCTTCCAACGTTGGTCCATATTAGAAAATATGACAGACAAACAAAGTACAAATGCAACTCAAACATCAAAATACTGATGGTTTCCACAATACCAAGATAATACTAAGACAGATGTAGAGGCAAATTCGACTGACTGGATCAAGAATACCTAAGCTCCACAACCGACCCAGATTTGTGAAACCTAATGCTCTGATACCAACTTTGTCACGACCTGAGATCAGACCATGATCGACATACGAGGTGAACCGAATCAGAGGCCCGACCCATCTCACACAAGACTCAGATTATCAGATGATCTACCCAAAATCTTATACCATACATTTATTGCACCATTTAAGCCCAAAACAAAAGGCATTCATGCTTGTCTGAAGGCC
Organism: Flueggea neowawraea; assembly: GCA_948243855.1. NCBI lineage: Eukaryota > Viridiplantae > Streptophyta > Magnoliopsida > Malpighiales > Phyllanthaceae > Flueggea > Flueggea neowawraea. The sequence goes on along the minus strand of CAODLS010998755.1, from coordinate 13,028 downwards.
ATATATGTAAAATAATAACTATAATAAAATGTAATTTCTAGTATCAATTAAGGTTAAAACATTAGTAGATAATCCCGATTAACAAATTTGCAAACAATATCGAATAATCCCACAGATAACCCAATGTGGAGCACTAACACATAAACAAAAGGCACTCATGCTTGTCTAAATGCCTCATTGAGTGCTGAAGGTTAGATCCAAAATAACCTGAAATGTTAAGCAACAAAAGAGGGTGAGAATACACAGTGAGGGACAGTACTCTACAATGACTCTAGGTCCTCACATTAACTGTTTTGAATTTTTTTTGAAAATACCACATACACGTATATACTTATATAATAATGATAAAACATTTTCGCAAAATACTCGTACATAAAGCAAGCAACATACAAAAATATAAGCCTAATAATTACCAATTATTGTTTATTCCATGCATTACAAATAACATGCCAAAATACTCAATATGCGGAGTTTTCAGAACAAATATTGATATCTTTGATCATACAACCATATTACATCGAAACTGTGCTCAACATCGAAATCAAAATGAAAAATAGAATAGCAACGTCGAGAGCCTAAACAATACCCAGCTCAAAAGGGCTAAATAACTGACAACCTTAGATGGTAAAACAATACCTGTTACCTTAAGGGTCTCAAAGTTGAAACAGCCATAAACTGACCAGTAAGAGTATATCTACAAGCATTGCAGTCCACAAGCTCCAATACGATATAGCCAGCCATATCATAGTATAACATACTACAAGGTTATGATCGATAATACAGACTTACTAATGTAGTGATTAATATTAACCAAACATTTAAATCAAAAGCATACCGGAAAAACAAACTTGGAACCCAAGTAGAATCAAAGTCAAACGGAACCAAAATCGGATGTAATAATTAATATATCAGAAAACATGACTAGGTACCAAAAATAGCCACTTAGGCAAATATGGTCTACTGCCGCTAGAATCAGATAGAAATAAAAATGTGGACTACTGCCACATGAATCAGACAAAAACTTAAATGTGGACTACTACCATCTGACCCGTCTGTCTGGCTGGACATATGGTATTACCACCAACGCTGGTAACTGGCCTTCACTGAATATTTATATACCAAAGGCTACGTTTACTCCAGTAGCATAGGGTGCCCTGAGTCAGAATAATTAGAATATATCTTTTCAGAAGTCAGATATACGAAAGCAGACAAATAATATCAAAAATTATTAATGATCATATGTGTTATCTATAATATACAATATATTATTCAGAATACTGATTACTTATTGCAAAGTTCATATAACAGATGTTGGAGAATTTTTGGTCTTGCCATGATGGAGTTGTATGAGTAAGAAGAAGAGAGAAAAATGAACACCAAGATTTATGATCGGGTCTATCGCAAGCACACAACAGTCGATGTAGTAATAAAATCTTTGGATCCCGGGGTGTCGAATCCATAGGAACGAATACTAAATGTTATTGATTCAACAAGAAAATAAAACACGAAAAGAAGTGATGTTTTTGTATTTTTTGGAATAAAGAACTCAAAATTTATAAAGAACAACAATAAAAGAAATGATAGAGTGATAACCAATAAAATAAGTGTTTGGAGTTTTGAGATTTAGCCAAGACTCCTATTTACTACATTTATTTATCAACGGGTTATGGGATATTGAGTGTTCTTTCGCTAATTTCACTTAAAGCATCTTCCAAGTTCATTCAAGTTATGTCTACATTTATTAGTAGAGTCATTTCGGTCCCACCTCATTAGGTTCTCTTGGGATTTTCATCGAATACCTTGTAGGTATAAATATCTCTATTAAAAAACCTAGCAAGTTTAATGCATGTCAACCTCATCTAGCCTTGTCATTTAATCCTTCAACTAGATTTGTTAAAACTACAATTAATGATGGCCAATCTTAATCGTAGCCAATTAAAACATGCCATTAAATCAAATCCGACAAAATATAACATTCAAGCACAACATATGAACTACAAATATGGAAATGAAAGAGCAAATCCCATTCATAAATATAGAAAATGGAGATCAAGGTCTACATCTCTTAGTCCTAACAAAAGATTAAGCTATCTTATGTTCAACAAAATAATACAATAAACACCAACATAAATCATGCTAACAAAAAAAAGATATGAAGAGAGAAAAGAAGAACGTATATGGATTACGTCTCTCACGGTGATCTTCAAGAGAAATCTCCAAGCTTTAAGCCTAATCTCCCTCTCTTTCTTTGAAACCCTAAGTTGTTCTTAAAATTGGAAGAAAGAAAATAAAGAGTTCTTTCAAAGGATGAAAGATGTTTAGAAGTGTGGTTAAGAGGGGTATTTATAGCCCTCACATGTCCATCAAAACCCTAGAAAATGTTTCGAAAAAATACCTTTGATTGATTCCTTGAGTTCCAACTTTGCCCCTCTTTTTTGCCAAAGTGAATTTTGCTCGTTTAGGGTGGTCACAACTATCATGGTGAATCCAAGAGGGGGTGAATTGGATTTTTTGCTAAAATTTAAAACCTTTGAAAATATTTTTATATATTTTGGAAAATAAAACAGTAGCTTAATCCAAAGCACAACCACATAAGAATGAAATAAAAGAGAGTAAGGGATAGAAAATCAAAGCCCGAATTTATAGTCGTTCAGTCCTCCTTGACCTACGTTCACTCCTCTAGCTTACTAGAGAGTTTTGAATCCACTAACAACTTCCCCACTTGTGGGTGGAGGGAAACCGTTACACCTCTTGTTTTGCAAGTTCACAAGCAACTTTTACACATTGTTTTTCACTGGCCTAAACAAGAAAACCAACACTCTTTATTTTTCATGGAACCAAAAAAGCAAACCTAATATACCCTCAAGCTTCAACACCAAAGCTTGATTATAAGTGGATTCTCAAAGTGAAAAAAATATTCTCACACCAACTCAGGAAGCAAATAGCAAATCAAAACTCAGTTGGTACAAGAAAAGAGTACAATAAAAATAGAGAGAAATAAGAATCAAAACAAAAAAGCTTGGGCACTCTCTCAATAATTTTCGTACCTTTCTCTCTTCAGAGAAGACTATTTATAGGCATTCTCCTAAAAATATTCGTTGCAATTCCCAATGTAATAATTGTCAGAGAATTACAAAATGCTGAATTTAGTGTTGTCAACTCTTGCTAAGTGCTTACTATAGGTACCACGTGTGTAGTACATGAGTCTAATAGCCACTGCTTGAATTAATTTGATATTAGGTGAATACTACGTGCACAACATGTCTTCTGTGTGCGTTGATTAGCTATCTTGTGCACTTAACACAATCCTTCTAGTGCATTGACATTTTTCCAAGATCACACCTTTGATTTTTTATGTGACTGTGTCAAAGAATATTCAAATTTAAATTACCGAGGAGCGTCTCTAATTTTTCAGATAGTCCAGCTCATCCTTGTGTGTGTGAGTTGCATTGTTCTACGTGCGTAGCTTGGAATCTTCTGATGTCACATGTATCTACCATAGAATATTCTTGTTTGAAATTATGATACTCTAACAAAATTTGCCTTCCTCTCAGATTTGGTGTCACCTTCGTCTAAGTGTGCAAAGACATTTACTACGTACGTAGTATTGACCTTCAAATATGTCATCCTTACTCGTCTACACGCACTGATCACCCTAAAATGTGACTCTGCCTTGTCTCCTGAGCCCTCTTTAGTTTGCACCCCAACCCGTCTACGAGCTTAGCATTGCATACTTTGTGTGTAGTATGATGCAACCTTCAGACCAGTGAGAACCACATCTCTACTACGTGCATTGTATTAGGCTTAATGAACACAACATAAGTCTGGACCATTCTATCTTCTGATATGAATACATCTGCATGCACAACATATCCTTCTACGCGCATTCCATTTGTTCTAAATGCATTATATGCTCTTCGACGAGCATAATGTCTATTTTTGGAAAACCCAGAATTTCTCTTGCTTGATCAACATGCACAAATCATGGTGTTATGCGCTTAGATCATCCTTCAATTCACTTAGAGGGTGTACTACATGTATAGATTAACTATTTTAAGTGTTTTGTTCAATCATCAAAACTTAGAAGGAATTCACTGTCAACCAAACCTTGGTTCAACAATCTCCTCTTTTTTGATGATAACAAAACATTGAAAGAGTTTGCACTCCCCCTCAATCAATGCACCTATTTTAAACACTTAGACAAAAATTTTGAAAAAAAAAATTGATCAAGATTTTTAAGCCTTGTCCGTTTGTTAGCATTATCTGCAAGTTTCATAACTGAATAATATATATCATAGTAGTATTAGGGAAATGAAATTTCATTAAAATTAGCACAACTTAACGAAATTTCACCAAAATTCATCCATACAAACTTTGCCTAATTTCTCTCCCTTTTTACCTAAAGAAACGTGAAGTATCTTTTCAATTCCTCTCTCTCTCCAGGAAACAAAGTGGTCCGTAAACCTCAATTCCATCAACCCTTGTTGTGATAAGGCTTTTCATTCCTACCAAGGAATGTTAATTTACTTAGATAGGGGTTGACTGCCTTACCTTCTATTAGTAAAAAGGCATGTATCTACCTTTTTTTTGTAGAGAGGGCTTTTGTCACAATCAAAAAGGTAAGACAAAGTAAACATAATTTTCACAAAAGAACACATAATACCACAGATATGATCGGAATAAGCCTTCATTGTAATCAACATATATACATTGAGAAAATTCAGAGCAAGATAAATATACATGATGCAAATTATGTATGCACAAAAAAATGTAGATCCAATGTTATGAAAATCACAATAGTGAGGTGGAAGCATCGTCTTTTGAAGGTTCATCCAAAACATCTAATGCAAGATCAACCATCATCCAACGGGACATTCGTTGACATATTTCTTCCACCAACTGCGCCAAACATAAACTCCCTTCAGTAGTGGTAGTCAGGCAAGCGCACCTATCGATTTTAGTACGCGGACCTGAGTATCGAATGTCGTATCCCACAGAGACTAAGAGTATTAGTAATAATCGTTTCCCTATTATCTAGCCTACAATTTAAGCAGTGGATCAAATAAAGCTAAATGAGTACCGACAAGTAAATATAAAATAGAGCAACACAGAAATATAAAGAACCGAGAAATCAAGATAAAAGTAGCATCCAGATGTTGAATACCCCTAGGACTTCCCAATCAAAACCCGACCTCGTTACTCGCTCACTCATTTGCAAATTGGACCATAGGAATTCATTAAGTATATTAACCTCTCTCTCGGGTTAGTTAACCTTTAACATCAAGTTGATTAACTGGAATCTCTTTCTAATTAAAACCCCCACGTTGCATTAACACTGATTTGTGAATTCCTATATTAAGTTTGACCTTAATCCGGAAGATTTACGTCGACCTATCTCTAGGTTTGTGTGCAACTCCTCTCACCTATAAGCTATTCTAAACATGAAATAAATCTCTCGATTACCAAGAATGCAATCACTTTAAAACCAAAATGCAGACAAAATTGATTCAACAACATAACATATCATAGGTGAGTCACAAATCACAAAAAAATGAGCAAAACAACAAGACCCATTCATAAATTCGTCCTAGGTTTCATCACATCTAGATGCATGAAGAATTAATTCATACTTATAGCAGATAAACAACAAAAAATAAATGAAAATAAGCTAGATAGAAAGAACCCGTTGAGAATCCTTTAATCCAACCGAAATTCACTCCCTCTTGGTGTAAATCCACATGTAAGGTTTTCTTCCCTTGAAACCCAGCCTTTCCCCTCTCTCTGACTCTATTCTTGATTGCAAATGATGGTCCCCCTCTGGTTTAACCCCGAAAGCCACTTAAATATGTCAAAATAGGGAAAAATTCAAGAAGCTAGAAAGACACGGGCAAAATCATCATTACATGGTTGTGTCTTTGTCCCTCAAACCATGTCTTGCATTAAAACTTCGTCGTTTCACCATTTTGATGTGTTTGGCCCCGAAACTGGTAAGAAACAGACACAACTTCATTTACATGGCCTTGTCTTTGACTCCAAGGCCGTGTCGTGCATTCTGAATGGACACTTGACTCTGGCGAATAAGACACGGGCAGATCATGAAATTACACGGCCGTGTCTTGTAATTCCAAATTGTGTCTTACTTCCTAGAGATGCATTTGGCTCTGACAAGAAAGACACAGAAAATAATGCAATTACACGGCTGTGTCATGCAGTCCTAAACCGTGTCTTTCCAGTGGTGCCTCAGACTTTGTCATTTATTCTCTGTTTTCGTCTGTTTTTGCGTAATTTCGTCAAGACACCATCACATGACCTGGACAACAAAATATGAACCAATAAAACACCAGAACTTATGAAAACAACTCAATTATAACCAAAATGATAGGAATTCGGCAATACAAATATGTATAATTGAGCGTTCATCAAATTACCCCCCACTTAGGATTTTGCTTGTCTTCAAGCAAAGAAAGAATTAAAACAAGGGCTAAATCCTCAGAAAATCAATCTATTGTGGCATGGGACTGACGTTACGAGATAACAAGAATAAACTGAGTAGCTGAGAATTCCAGATATGCATAAAGTACTAATAAACCCAATTGACATCTCAAATTAGCACAAGTAAGAGCTCAAATAATCAAAGTAGTTGATTTGAATTAGAATCCCATTCATCTCATCAAATTCATTGCAAAGCAAAGAATTGAACAACTTAGGCAAATACGGTTCTCATTCAAATTTAATTCAAAAATTTAAATCGATTCAACCAACTCAATACTCTACTTTCTAGAAACATAGCCAGTAAATTGAGGGCTCACATTCTGTGCTTTTGCACTTATTAAGGTTTCCACCATAAATGAAAATTCATTTTTCATGCGAGGACCCCTCATTTGTGATGAGCATCTCCGATTACTTTGAAAAACCCCAATGGCAGTGCTTTGCATACTCATGTCCAAAGACAGTGGAGTAGGTTATAAACCCCATTTACTTGTCCTTGTTTCGGTTCAATCAAGTTACGAGTAACCCTTTTAAGTTCTTATTCATATAATTTTTTAAAAATTTTCAAGAACATGCATGCCATTGTTCAAGTAAATCTATGATTTGAATGGAAAGAAAAAATTCAGAGCGAAAAATTTGATCACAAGCTCGAGACTCATACTAATCCAAAACAGTCAATTCAAAGTCTCAAAGTAACAAAGACATTCAAAATTCTCAACTATTCAATTCATTGAAACAATCAAACAACATGTGCACCCGCAACCACAATATGAAGATTTTAGTTCAGAATTTGTCATCCCCTACCCCACACTTAATATTGGACAATGTCCTCAATGTTCACAATAAAGCACAAATTTAAGTGAGGATAGGGAGATGAGAAAAAATAGAGTTTTCGGACTTCCCTGAATAACATGACTGCAGAGTTGAGCTCAAAATTGCGTGGATTCCATCCAAAAGCGGGAGAAACCTTGCAAAATAAAAGAAACACCGAAAACCTAAACAAAATAAATGAAACAGTTATTTAAAAGCTTGGGTTGCCTCCCAAGAAGTGCTTGTTTAACGTCATTAGCTTGACATTGATGAAAAGGAAACAACAAAACTAAATAAAGAAAAGAAAATATAAACAAACAAAACTAGGTAACAACACATCTAAATAAACAAAAGAAACTAACAAAAGAAAACAAAGAAACACGAAAAAGCAAAAGAAACGAGCACAACTAAATAGAAAATGGCTAGATTAATAAAGATAAAGCTTTCCTAATGCCTTAGTCCTGGCAACGGTACCAAAAACTTGGTAGGCAGGCAAGCGCACCTGTCGAAATGTAGTATGCAAAACTGAGTACCGAGTGTCGTAGCCCACAGAGACTAAGAGTGCTAGTAATAACTCTCTATATTATCTAGCATATAAATGCAACACAACAGTGCAAAGAGAGTTTAAGAACTGGGCAATCAAGGAAAAACTATAGCTTCTAGATGTTGAATCCCCCTAGGACTTCCCAATCAAAACCCCCCACGTTGCATTAACACTGATTTGTGAATTCCCATATTAAGTTTGACCTTAATCCAGAAGATATACGTCGACGTATCTCTAGGTTTACGTGCAACTCCTCTCACCTTTAAGTGATTCTAAACATGCAGTAAATCTCTCGATTACCAAACATGCAATCAATTTCAAACCAAAACGTGAACATAATTGATTCAACAACATAACATATCACAGGTGAGTCACAAATCAGAAATAAATGAGCAAAGCAGCAAGACCCATTGATAAATTCGTCCTAGGGTTCATCACATCTAGATGCATGAAGAATTAGTTCATACTTACAGTAGATAAACAAAAAAAATGAAATGAAAACAAGATTGATAGAAAGAACCCATTGAGAATCCTTCAATCCAAACGAAATTCACTCCCTCTTGGTGTAAATCCACATGTAAGGTGTTCTTCCCTTGAAACCCGACCTTTTCGCTCTCTCTGACTCTGTTCTTGATTGCAAATGATGGCCCCCTATCTAGTTTAACCCTAAAAACCACTTAAATAGTTTGAAATAAGGTAGAATTCATGAAGCTGGAAAGACACGAGCAAAATCATAATTACACGGCTGTGTCTTGGTCCCTCAAATCGTGTCTTGCATTAGAACTTCGTCGTTTCACCAATTTGATGCGTTTGGCCCTGAAACTGGTAAGACATGGACACAAATTCATTTACACGACCGTGTCTTTGACTGCAAAGGTCGTGTCTTGCATTCCGAATGTACACTTGACTCTGGCGATTAGGGCACGGGCAGATCATGAAATTACACGGCCATGTCTTGTAATTCCAAACTGTGTCTTACTTCCTGGAGATGCATTTGACTCTGACAAGAAGGACATAGACAATAATGTAATTACACGACTGTGTCATGGAGTCCTAAACCATGTCTTTCCATTGGTGCCTCAGACTTTGTTGTTTATTCTCCATTTTAGTCTATTTTTGCATAATTCCATCAAGACACCATCATATGACCTGGAAAATAAAATATGAACCAATAAAACACCAAAACCTATGAAAAAAACTCAATTATAACCAAAATGATAGGAATTCAACAATAAAAATATGTATAACTGAGCGTTCATCAAATTATTTAGGATTTTGCTTGTCTTCAAGCAAAGAAAGAATTAAAACAAGGGCTACATCCTCACAAAATCTATCTATTGTGGCATGGGACTCACGTTACGAGATAACCAGAATAAACTGAGCAGTTGAGAATTCCAAATATGCATAAAGTACTAATCAACCCAAATGACATCTCAAATTAGCACAAGTAAGAGCTCAAATAATCAAAGTAGTCACTTTGAATTGGTCACCCATTCATCTCATCAAATTGATTGCAAAGCAAAGAATTGAACAACTTAGGGAAATACGGTTCTCATTCAAATTTAATTCAAACATTTAAATCGATTCAGCCAATGCAATAACTTACTTGCTACAAACACAGTCAGTAAATTGATGGTTCAAATTCTGTGCTTTTGCACTTATTAAGGTTTCCATCATAAATGGAAATTCATTTTTCATGCGAAGACCCATCATTTGTGATGAGTGTCCCCGATTACTTTGAAAACCCCTAATGGTAGTGCTTTGCATTCTCATGTCTGAAGACAACGGAGTAGGTTATGAACCCCATTTACTTGTCCTTGTTTAGGTTCAATCAAGTTACTTGTAACCCTTTTAAGTTCTTATTGATATGCCTTTTTTTTTAATTTTCAAGAACCTGCATGCCATTGTTCAAGTAAATCAAAGATTTGAATGGAAAGAAAAAATTCAAAGCGAAAATTTTGATAATAAGCTCGAGACTCATACTAATCCAAAACAGTGAATTCAAAGTCTCAAAGTAACAAAGACATATTCAAAATTCTCAACTATTCATTTCATTTAAACAATCAAATAACATGTGCACCTTAACCACAATATCAAGATTTTAGTTCAGAATTTGTCATCCCCTACCCCACATTTAATATTGACAATGTCCTCAATGTTCACAATAAAGCACAAATTTAAGTGAAGATAGGGAGAGGAGAAAAAATAGAGTTCTAGGACTTCCCTGAATAACAGGTCCACAGAGGTGAGCTCAAAAGTGTGTGGATTCCATCCAAAAGAGGGAGAAACCTTCCAAAATAAAAGAAACACCAAAAGCCTAAACAAAATAAATGAAACGGTTGATTGAAAGCTTGAGTTGCCTCCCAAGAAGCGCTTGTTTAATGTCATTAGCATGACGTTGATGAAAAGGAAACAACAAAACTAAATAAAGAAAAGGAAATACAAACAAACAAAACTAAGTAACAACACAACTAAATAAACAAAAGAAAACAACGAAACATGAAAAAGAAAAATAAACGAACACAAATAAATAGAAAATGGCCAGATTAATAAAGATAAAGCTTTCCTAATATCTTAGTCCCCGTCAACGGCGCCAAAAAATTGATAGGCAGGCAAGCGCACCTATCGAAATGTAGTATGCAGACCTGAGTACCGAGTGTCGTATCCCACAAAAACTAAGAGTACTAGTAATAACTCTCTCTTTATTATCTATCCTATAAACACAAAAGGAATGGAGACACGCTAACACACAACACATCAGTACAAAGAGAGTTTAAGAACCAAACAATCAAGGTAAAACTATATCATCCAGATGTTGAATCCCCTAGGACTTCCCAATCAAAACCCTACCTCGTCACTCGCTCGCTCATTTGTAAATTGGACCATAGGAATTCCTAAAGTACATTAACCTCTCTCTCGAGTTAGTTAACCTATAACGTCATGTTGATTAACTGAAATTTCTTCCTAATTAAAACCCCTACGTTGCATTAATATTGATTTGTGAATTCCCATATTAAGTTTGACCTTAATCCAGAATATTTACGTCAACCTATCTCTAGGTTTGCATGCAACTCATCTCACCTATAAGCGATTCTAAACATGCAATAAATCTCTCGATTACCAAGCATGCAATCAATTTCAAACCAAAACACGGACATAATTGATTCAATAACATAACATATCATATGTGAGTCACAAATCACAAACAAATGAGCAAAGCAACAAGACCCGTTCATAAATTCGTCCTAGGGTTCATCACTTCTAGATGGATGAAGAATTTGTTCATACTTACAACAGATAAACAACAAAAATGAAATGAAAACAAGATAGATTGAAAGAACTCGTTGAGAATCCTTCAATCCAACCAAAATTCACTCCCTCTTGGTGTAAATCCACATGTAAGGTGTTCTTCCCTTGAAACCAAGCCTTTCCCCTCTCACTGACTCTGTTATTGATTGCAAATGATGGCCTCCCTTTAGTTTAACCCTGAAAGCAATTTAAATAGGTCGAAATAGGACAAAATTCATGAAGCTAGAAAGACACAAGAAAAATCATCATTACACGACCGTGTCTTTATCCCTCAAACCGTGTCTTGCATTAAAACTTCGTCGTTTCACCACTTTGATGCGTTTGGCACCAAAACTGGTAAGACACGAACACAACTTCATTTACATGGTCGTGTCTTTGACACCAAGGCCATGTCTTGCATTCTGAATGTACACTTGACTTTGGCAAATTGGACACAGGCAGATCATGAAATATCACGGCTGTGTCTTGTAATTACAAACCGTGTCTTACTTCTTGGAGATTCATTTGGTTCTGACAAGAAGGACACGGATAGTAACGCAATTACACGGCTGTGTCATGCACCCCTAAACTGTGTCTTTCCAGTGGTGCCTCAGACTTTGTCATTTATTCTCTGTATTGGTCTGTTTTTGCGTATTTCAGTCAATACACCATCATATGCCCTGGAAAACAAAATTGTTGGACCAAGGGTGGTTAACATTGAGATTTCTCTAAGTTTTAGATGATGAACAAAATGCAGATTTGGACGTGAGGATGATCAACGTACGTGTGTAAAAATTCACGTACGGTAGATTAATCTCAAGTACGTGAGTTCGGTCGTGACCTGAAACAGAAGCAACGTGGTTGAAAGAAGAAGTGATCCTAACGTACGTGATACACAGTTCACGTACTTCATATAAAGTCACGTACGTGAGAGATATCAAAAGTACATGAGAAATGATCAAAATTAAAGTAGGAAAATTGAAGTCTTGAATCATTTGAAGGCATAAAGCCACACATACGTGTGACATGTAAAGTCATGTATGTCAGTCATACGAGATAAGATGAAAATTTCATCTCAGAGCATGTTTGTTTGAATTTCACGCAGATCGAGACAAACAGTATAAGTAACGATCAAATGTCGATCATTCATGTATGCAAGAGTCAAATGTCACGTACATCACATTTATCTAACGTACGTGAGATGGAGTTTCAAGTACGCAAGATGCTTCGGATTGAAAACAGAAGCTAGTGGATGGTTCAAACATAGAAGTCACGTATGTTAGTTATATTTCATGTACGTCAACTAGGAATCCGCTATGATCAACGTACATGAATTTGCTTATCACGTACGTGGGATGGAGCTCAAGTTAGGTCACATACGTAAGATCATTGTCACGTACGTGAGAATACTCTGATAGTGCTTTAAATGCGCCCCATTTTGGTTCACAACGGCTACATTCAATCCTCCAACGGCTCTATCAACTTGAAAATCTATAAATAGCCTCAAGACACATCAGAGAAGTACTTGTTAACCATTGGGAAACATCTTACAACAACATCAATCCTTCATTTAACCATTGGGAAACATCTTACAACAACATCAATCCTTCATTTGTTCTCATTTGCAAATCATTCACATTTCTCTCAAGAGTGTTTTTTGACTTTCAATTCTTTCTTTACTTGAGAGTGATAGATTATACTTTTGTTGTCCATCTATAAAGAGAATTTCATTTTAATAGAGAGAGGATAATTTTCTTGTTTATCTTGAAAACAAGGATTTTATTTGAGGGATTTAATCTTGCACCTTAGAAGCAAGAGTGTGTAGAGGTGGCTTTCACCCTTTGAAGAAAGAATTGATAGTGGATTCAAACTCTCAAGGGGAACTTGAGGAGTGGAC
>CAODLS010998558.1:0-18324 GCA_948243855.1 Flueggea neowawraea | reverse complement strand
ATGAAAATCAGGCAAGAACAGTATTGATCTGAACGGGAGGGTTATTACATTCTTCTCCCCTCAAAAGAAATTCGTCCTCGAATTTCGAAATAATGAAATCAAATAAGGATCACAGACAAATATCAAAATAACTAACACAAGTTGAATATTCAAGTTACCTAAACTCCATTTTTCTTCTTTCAGAAATCAATTATAAGTCTCCAAATCAAACTATGATTCAAATTCCCAACATATCGAACCTCGTAGAGTGCAACCATCACTCCATTAATGTACTAGCTCTCTCGTACCGGGATATGCAAACATGCACAGGACAATACAGATCTAAGACATAGTATACCAAAGTATACATATTCAAAAACAATGAATGTCAATTCACAAACTGACAAAGTTAGACAAGTGCGGATATCCACGCCGCATCCAAGAAGCAACACAACTGGGTGTTCAAACATAACTATGCCGATCAACACCGACATACTAACATGTCCAAATGCAAGGACAAATGCTACAAAAACCTGCAGATGCAGAGAGAGTCGATGCAAACTCATGCATTAACCGAAACCATCAATTGCCATACCACCGATGGCTGAACAACGAACAAATTGACTCTTAAGTCAATTGATAGAACGTTAGTTTATAGAACCAACACGAGGCAATATTCCCAAGTCGAAGAATACCCGAAGGTATGGATGAACAAAGAACATATCTCTAAAGTTTAGAGAATCATGCAGCAGAAGAACAAACATCAGACACTGGTCTGAGGTCAAACCTCCAAAAGCCTTAGCAATTATTCAAATGTTCAAAGTGGAAAGAACATCTGATAATGCTCAACTGAGCAAACAGATCGTAACATATCAAATGTTGCTAGAGATAGGGTAGAGAACCCGAAGAAATACACGTTTGGTAGTCAACCCTCACAATCAAATCAATAGATCTTGAGGATCTGACAATACCACCTTTGTCACCAACAAATTATCATAGGCATTCCAATGCGTACATCATCCATATCCAATTATCATATTCAAGTCATACCAACTCGTAAGTTGATTCGCATACCACCAAATTGATTTCCAAATCATCTTAAAATCATGATTACTTATCATATAAGTCAACTGAATGTCGACTCCAAATTAATTTCCCCAATTTGTTTGTAATTCCTCATTATTATCGTTTAACATCAAATGAATTTATCGACACTGATATAATCATATCAATGATCATTATCAGAGATCACCAAATGAACCAAAGAAATCAAGAAGTCACCACGTGAATTCTTCTCCAAATCAATAATCACACATCTCCTTAATTAATCTATATCCTGAATACAATGATTAAATTATCCCTCTTATCAGCAGACCTATTTGCAATATGATTTGTTAATTACATTCTTAGTAATCCAACGCTTTTAGTACTCCAAGTACTATTTTACTCCTATTAACACTAAACAATATACTCGTCATGAAAATTGATCTCGAATCTTAACAAATCCAGCTCCAATAAACCACCAAAAATCTATCGTATAACTTATCATCAATCACTATCGGACCAAATTTCCTCACAGAATATCCTACTAAGCAGATATAGCAAAAATGATATTGCAACAAACAATGATATAGGAAACACATATCAACATATGCCAAGTTCAGAAGATCCAAAGACAAAGGTATACAAGGATGCATAGAAGTTCAAAAGAATCTATGCCGAAAAGCGCAAGAGTTCGCAGAAGTCCAAAGAAATACTTGTGCAAAAGTACAGAGGTAGAAGGAATACCAGATTTAGGACACTTAACTATCACATACCCTGGTTGCTTATAGAGACAGCAGTGGTGCTTGAGTTGGCCATACTGCTCCAATAAATTTTGTCCCACAACTAATACACCAAAGAGTTGAGCACTTTGCTTGCATATCTATAACATTGAAGCTCTAGGTTGAAATTCTAAGTAACTACTCAGTTTTCCCAAATTGACATCTTGAATATTTCCATGCCGATTTGGCACTTCTAAAGAGAACCTGGCATTCTGCCTAGACTGGTTACTAGAATCGATTACAGGTACAACCGGTACAACGGTCGGAGCAGCTATTGCTGGTTGACCTCCGGCTACCCAACAATAAAGGAATCATTCAGTACCTTCAAAGATGTGAGCAAACATTCGTCCATATCTAACTGAACCACTAGGGGTGGTTAAAACTGATGTACTGAAATCGCAACCTCCGACATATCACGCGAACCATGCTGATCTGCAACAAACTGGCTGGCGGCTCTGGCGAATCGTTGCCTAGCGGCCTTTCAAACTCTCTTATGATGAGGACGCATTCCAGAACAAAACAATCAAACAAAGCCTATATGCAAATGTTCAATTTACCAACTTTTGCCACAGCACTGAGACGGATATTGAAGTATCGACACAAAGTCGAAAAGACATACAGAGGCAAATCAAACCGACTCAATCAAAGATACCTAAGCTCCACAACTGACCCAGACAATACGAAACCCAACGCTCTGATACCACCCTTGTCATGACCCATTCTAGGGACCCGTGACCGCCGTACGAAGCGAACCATCTATGAGAGCCTGGCTCATCTCGCATAAGCCTCAATATACTGAAACTTTAATCCAAAATCATATCTAATAAAATATGAGAAAAAACAATTAAAGGTTTAAACATCATTTATTAAAACAAAACATAATATAAATTTGAGGAAATAATTTCAAATTTAAAAAATTTGAAATACCAAATACAATAAGAAAAACTAAAACCAATCCCACAGGGAACCCAGTGTGAAGCCTCTACTAATCATACAATGTGGTCCGATCAAAAGGGCATTGACTGCAACATCAGGATACCTCACTGAGCATCAAACACCAACGAACATAATCCACAAGAGTCACTTGCAAGATGATAATAACAGGGACAAAACAAACAAAGAAAAGTGGGTCAACCCAGTGAGGGAAGACACTCCAGATTGCCTCATACGTGCCTCACAAAGACTATTTTGAAAATAGTTCGAAAATACCACATGCAAATATAGTCAACATATAAATATATGTATACGCGCTATACCATAATAGCCTTTCGAAAATCATTTAGAATCGTTCGCAATCAAAGCAAACAACATACACGAAATCATTCATGAGTTTATCAAAACTTTCATGAATATTACTAAAATCTTTCCAATATTTCTTCAAAAATCATCAAGCCAATGTGCTTTCAATAACAAAGCAAAACATTTCCCAAAAATGTTTTATCATATCAAGATTCCAAAATAAAACCCTTTTTGGTTGTACTAAATATTTCAAAGTCCAAAAACCCTTTTTCTCTTTTATCGAAAACTCATGCTCAGAGTTCAAAACCATTTTCAGCGTTGCCAAAAATTTCAGAAACAAAGATCCGCCACTTAGGCATAATAATAATAATAATAATAATCATAATCATATTATTATCAAAATCATAATATCTCGTAGATATCAGAGTCAAAAACATATATCACGGTTAAGGGATCATAAATATAGTGTGGTGAGATCCGGGTCACCCAACCACCATATTATGATTGGGGTCATGCCACCAATCCATAACCCAATCATGTGCCCTCGTCAGGACTACAAGGCTACCAACTACCCTGATAGCTAGGTTTAACATGCATTGGTATACCAAAGGCTACAACTCCGTAGCATAGGCGTCCAATCTCCAAAACATATACATAGTATATTTAAATCCAAAACATAATGACCATGTGACCGAGCATATCAAAACAAATCAGATATATATGATATAGTGTATATAAATATCACCTTCCAAATCAACTCCATAATCCAAATTTATATATATATATATATTCGAAAACCGAATCTTTATTTTTGAAAAGATATTCGAAAATTCAAACAAATATTGTTTATCGAAAAACGTGTCACATTGCCCAAATCGAGTTCATAGAACAAAGCTGACAAATCAGAAACCAAAACAGAAACTCTTAACATTCAAAACAAAGAATGCACTCAGTATCAAAAACAGTGGAAAACATATATATAAAAATATATATGTAATTTTCCCAAGAACAAAGAACTGAATCTTTATTCACATAATCCAAATTATTTAATTTAACCAATCCTTAGATTAGTCCAATTTACATGCTATGGTGATAGCACAACAAAAGCACATATAAGTGGAAGAGACACAACCTATGTGTTTTAAGCTGCCATCCACTCACATGGATGCCGAGCTTTCAAACTCCGAATCGCTGACCACCGGTCAACGGCTTGTCACCTCGAAAATCAACTGAGCTAAAACAAATATTTACAAACAGATCAATACGACGACTGTGGCAAAACAGAACATGCATGAAATGCAAATGCAGAATCAGACGCCATTGGCATCAGAAATCCTATTCCAATCGAAAGTTTATCGTTCATCGAAATTCGGACCTCGATGAAATATTACAACTCAGTCTCCAAAATATTTAGAAACTATATTTTTAACCTCAAACTTGCAAAATATCAAGTTTCGTCTCTATAGGAAAATTACTCCAAAAATTCATTTCTCGATTCAACCTATAGAAATTAGTTTCAAACACCTAATCTGATCAAACTTAACCTCAGGAACTCAAATCTATGATTGGTTTCTCAAAAACAACTCTAAATCATCAAGAATCTTCACAAACCTGAATCAAACCCTAGCCCATTCAGAGGAACCTCATATCTTTTGATTCAAAGCTTGATTCATGTTAATCTAACCTCCAATAACCATAAACAATCATTATCTAACAACCTCTCTAACAGAAACATCAAATCCGAACCTTAGAAGGAAATTCGGCCAAAAAGAGATTCTAAGATTGATGCATGAAAATGATTAAATAAGAGGAAATGAAGAACGATCTTACCTCATACAATCATCATCTAACAACCCCCAGCATCCATCTCAACCGAATCACTCAGATCTAAAAGACCTAGGTCAAATCGGACCCAAATGAGATCCACAAATCAGAGGCATTAAACAGATGAAAAGAAGAGACTAGATGCACAATCATACTTTTAGAGATGTTAAAGAACAAACAAGAGACCATGGGAGAGAGTTCCAGAAGAGCTGATAGTGATTTGGAGTGAAAATGAAACGGAATGACAAAAAAGTCGGGTGAGGTGTGCTTATAAAGGCAAACGGATTGAAATTCAACGTGTCACTGAATTAAAAGGCTAACATACATTATCCCTCATCACAACGTACGTTATGACTCCGCTACATACGTTGCACCGTGTACTGTGCACGTAGACGTGGTCAGTTTTCAATCTAGAAACGTTTTATTTCCAGAATCCATGATCGACGTACGTTATACCCAACGCAACGTACGTTGTGCCTGTTCTACATGCGTTGATCTCTTTACAACATACGTAGTCGGCACGAACATCTCTCGGATCGTTCCCAAATCATGATCTATGTGTGTCGTTCCTCCTACAACGCACACATGCGACTTATACCGCCCTCAAATCAACCTAAATCACCTACTACGTACGTTGATGCTTCTCTTATGCACGTAGATGGCCTCCAACAAGTTCTACGAGTGCAAAATCTTGCCTCCAACATGTTCTTAACCTCAAATTATGAATCTCATCACTCCTGGGACTTAACAATCACTCTAATTACATCGATAACATCCTCAAAGAAAAATTTAAAACACTTAAAGTACCTCAAATTTTCGATGATCAAATTCTCAAATGAACAAATATTATTATCAATCGAGTGACGTTCCACCAAAGACATTGTAAAAGTCGGTCGGAACACTACAGAGAACTAATCTGAATGGGAGGGTTATTACAGTGACATAACAACTCAACATCATTAATTGCACTGTCACCCTTCCCATTACCATAAATGGAATTAGTCAACCATTTATGAACCATCATGTTCAGACTCTCAAACATCTCCCACGCTTTTGACACATTTGGCTTAAACACCACATCTTGATGTTGACACAACTCACGCCAAAATGCATTCCTCTCATTCCTGTCCCATTTAAATAAGTATGGGTAAATTTTAGGACCATCATCGATGGCATCTCCATAACATCCTGTAGCCAATCCAAACTCATCAAAAGATAATATACTTTCCACCTTAGCCAAGCGAAACCTAACATTACAACCATGGTCATCAGTCCAATCCAGTCGAAAGGTGCACAACACCTCCAATGTTAATTCGTCATGCACATTCTTCATCACATTGTGCAACTCAAGAAATCCACCTATGAGGCGCATTTAATGCACTGTCAGAGTCTTCTCGCGTACGTGACACTAATCTCACGTACGTTACCTGACTTGATATTCAGCACACGTACGTGATAAGTACATACACGTACGTTGATCATAGCTAATCGCCAGTTCACGTACGTTAACAATTTATGACGTACGTGACTTCTATGTCTGAACCATCCAGTAGCTTCTGTTTTCAGTTCGAAGCATCTCACGTACTTGAAATTTCATCTCATGTACTTTGATTCAATGTGACGTACGTGAATGTTTAAGTTTGCCTACGTGACTGATCAATACTTGACTGTTGCTTCATCTGTTTGTCTCGATTCATGTGAAATTCAAAACAAAACATCCTCTAAACTGCAATCTTCGTCTTGTCTTGTATATTTGACGTACGTGACTTCTATGTACACACGTACGTGTGGCTTCATGCCTTCAGTTGATTCAAGACTTCAATTTTCCCGCTTTAATTCAAATCATATTTCACGTACTTTGGATACATTTCACGTACATGTTAATTTCTAACGTACGTGAACCTTTTCTAACGTACATGTGTTCACTTCTTTTCAGTTCCAGTAGCTTCTGTTTTAGCTCACGGTAGAACTCACGTACTTTAGGCTTCACTGACGTACGTGACTTTGTTTTGACGTACGTGAATTTTGCTTCAGATCAAATTCTGTAGTTTGCTCATCATCAAAACTTTAGAGAAATCTCAATGTTGACCACCCTTGGTCCAACAAAAATTTGGTGTTATTCCATTTAGTCTTCAAGGTAATTTGATGTTTCAAAATGTTAATCTTGAATGGGAATGATTTGGAGACCGAGTTGTACATGCAGGACACGCTGAAGGTCATTTACTTGCATTGGAGAGGGTTCTACGCACGTAGATAAGTGTTTGAGTTGGATCGTTAACGTGCCTCAGCGTGCGCGGGTGGTGTTTTGCGTGTGTTGGACATCGTTAGGACATGGACCGCGAGCGAGAGTTGTGATCTATATGTGTTGTTGGAGTGGAACACACATTGATGATGGATCTGAGAAAGAGAGCTCACCAGGTCTACCGTCTACGTTCATTGCTTAGGTTTGCATAGAGGATAACGCACGTTGATTCTAAATCTGAGGGCAGAAAGTCACCAAATCTGCAATCTACGTACGCTGAGGCTTCATTTAGGCACGTAAATGTTGTTGAGTGTGCACAGAAGGGGCACAACGCACATAGATGTGCCTCGTCTGGACCAATTTAAGTGGAACGTAGCGGTTCAACTTTGTGGGTCTATAAATTCACCCATCTACCCTTCCTTCGGCCATAACTCATCTCAACTACTGAAATTACTCTCTCTCAACTGCTTCTCTTTGCTCTCCACCTCTTCTAAGTGCTTGCATTTCAGTTTTGAAGGTAAGAATCACTCATTAATCTTCTTTTATCTTCATTCTTGTTGCACATTATTCATCTAGGGTTTTGAACGAGTTTTGAAGTTTGGTTCAAATATTTTTCTTCTGTTGAAAGGGAAGTTAAATATGGATAGATTATGGTTGTTTAAGGTTGGAACTATGGGATTCTAGCTTCGATTTTGGGAAGTTTCTGGTTTGAGTGAAATGGGTTTATTCTGAGCTAAGGTTCCAGATTTTATTAGACTTTTGATCTATTTGGAGTTGTTTTTTGATGTATCTCAATGAATAGGAGTTATAACTACTTATATTTGAGTTTAGTTTTTAGATTTGATGATTTGTCTTATTGGGTCATAGGAATCCGAATTTGAGGATGGTAATTCTTGATGATTTTCGATTGTTTTATGGGAGTGGAGGTTAGATTCGTGCTTAGGAGGTTGATTTTAAGCAATGTGGTTGTTGAATTTCTTAGGGTGATGATTGGAACGTGATTGTGGATGTTAGGGAAATTGGGTTTGCATTTGCATGTCACGCATTTGGTATTGACACAGTACCACATTTTGATATTTGTTTGGTTATGACTGTACAACTTCCTGTGCCTGCCAGCAGAAGCAACCATCCAGCAGTGGTTTTTGACTGGTGATCCTTACTTTGGACTCTCATGTGAGAGAATAGAAGCTTCAGACACATAGGCTATGTCTTCTGAAAATTTATATGTTTTTGGTGTGTTTGGCCTAGATATGAAATCTACTTAATAATGGCTTGATTAATTAATAATCTAGCTTATGTGATTATTAACACTCATTATTTTGTTTTGATATCTGATATTTATATATATGATATATATGTAAATAATTTTTGAAAAATATTTTCTGCCCTGTATGCCGTATGTTAGATATGTATATTTTGGATTAGGGACACCTAGTTACGAGGTAGCGTAACCTTTGGTATACCAATGCTCTGTCAAAGCTCAAGTTACCAAGGTTATATGGTAGTCGTGTGTCCATTCAGACACACTTACTCTGCTTGATCTGTTGGGTGGCCCTTCCTCACTTCTGATATCTATTTGCATTTGGTCCTTATCCACATCTGTTATATACTATGTACACATATATTTTGTGCTCTGTCTGCTGCATGCTATCTGCTCTATTTAAGAAAGATTTAAGATATTGAGTTTAAGAGAATATTATACGTGGAGTGTATACGTATGTATACGTACATATTGCATGCAATATTTTTTAATGTTTTCAAACCAGTCTTTGTGTCACAGGTATGAGACAATCTAGAGTGCTATTCCTCACTAAGTTTTACTCACTCTTTTAACATTTTCAAGTTGACTTTTGGCTTAGCAACCATCCAACATTTCCTTCTTAGTGAGGTGTCTACATTATTGGTTAGTGACACCCTTTTGGTCGGGCTCTCCTCCTCTGTTTAAAGCTCCACATTGGGACGATTGTTGGGTTATCGGGTTTCCCCATTTTGTATTTTATGACACTTATTTATCTACATTCACCTATTATGTTTTATACTCTTATGCGAAATTTTGTATATATATATGGGGTATGTTTTCTTATATAACTGGTTTTATATTACTTTGATAAAAGGATTTACAACAATTGAATGGGTAGTTTGTCTGATTGTCTAAGGGTTGTTCTAGATGGGTCGGGCCTCCAATCTAGTCCGTCTTGTACGCTGGTGATGGTCGAGAAATGGGTCATGACAAAGGTGGTATTAGAGAATAGGTTTCGTAAGTTTGGGGTCAATATGAAGTATATGTATCTTTAATTGAGTCAGTCTGAATTACCTTCACATATTCTTTGACTTTTGTTTTGGTACTTTGGCAAATCATCTGTATTCTAATATTTTGATACACGATCTTTTGTTTTCTATCTTGAGATATAACTCAATGTCGTCAGAGACGAGCTGCTGCTAGTTTGCCAAAAATCTTTGGTTCTACACCACAGCCTTAGACCCAAGCTCAGCCTTAGCCTACGACTCAACCCAATCCATTTGAGCGTTTTGCTTCAGCTCTCGAGAGTATACAGAGTCTTTTATATGGTCAGATAGCTAGAGGTCAGCCGATACCTCAGCTTGAGGTAGTCGCAGTTGTTGCTCTTGCAATAGCACCAGTAGCATCACATACTGGTGCTGGCTCTAGTCTGACAGAGTTCCTGAAACTCAAGCCCCGAGATTTTTATGAGTAGTGGGAGATGACACTCATCACTTTTTCATTTTGGTGGAGCGTTGTTTTCGAGGCCAGAAGATCTCTGATGATGCTAACAGAGTTTGACTTACTGTTTTTCTTGTGGATTTTTGTGCAGAGTCGTGGTGGCTGGAGTTTGAGACACGAAGGATTGTCTTGTGGACTGAATTTAAGAATGAACTCACGGTTATCGTCCTTCCGAGGGTATTAGGGACAGGAAGGCAAACGAGTTCAGTGATTTTCATTAGACTTTAGGTATGTCTATCATAGAGTATGAGCAGAGGTTTAGAGAGCTCAGTAGGTATGCTATCGAGGAGTGTCGGAGTGAGGAGGCTCTGGCGAGGAGTTTTCAAAGGGGTTTGCACCTATGGTTTGGAAAGATGGTGGCGAGCCACGGACTGACCACTGTGAAGCAGATGATTGAGTCTACCAGAGCGATAAAGTATGTTGAGGAGAGACACCCGAGGGAGCCCAAGAGGGCGAAGATCTAGGGTACATCGGGAGGCCAATAGGATTGCAGTCAGGGTGGAGGTTGACATTCGACTGGAGGACAGAGGCAAAGTTAGAGTACCCCTAGCAGCAGTGTGGCACAACCATTTGGGTATTCTGGAGGCCAGAGTGGACAACATGGTTCAGGGAGTTTATTATTGCCTTGCACCACTTGTGGGAGGAGACATCCTAATGTGTGCAATAAGGTGTAGGGCAACTGTTTTCACTACCGTCAGCGGGGATATAAGATCGCTGAGTGTCCACTTAAGCTTAGAGCTGGATCGCAAGCTAGACAATCAATAGTTGGAGGTGCTGGTACTACTAGTACTGGAGCTAGCAGAGGCACTGGTAGAGGCACAATAAGATATGGGAGTCGTATCCAGGTTTGTTAAAGTGGTGGCGGGGGATAGATCAGACTGTTCAGTGCCGCCACAAGGAGTCAAGCACGGGTTTACCATCTGACACGATAAGAGGCGCAGGCCTCTAACGCTGCAGTGACTAGAACGCTTTTTATTTCTAAGACTCTTGCATATGTCTTATTTGATACTGGAGCATCACATTCTTTCATCACCCCACCTTTTGTTAAGCATGATGGTTAGTATTGTACCAACTGGATAAGTGGTTAGAGGTTTCATCCCCTTTTGGTAGCAAGATGTTGACGACTTTCGGGGTTTGGAACTGTGTGATCTCATTTGATGGGCACGAATTGGTGGCTGATCTCATCCTTTTGGATGTGGGGAAGTTCGATGTTATTCTCATCATGGATTGGCTTTCAGAGTGGCATGCTACTTTGGATTGCTTTGCCAAGAGGGTATGTTTTAGACCGTCTCGTCAGGCCGACAACTGTTATCAAAGCTAGCGGGATAGTGTGGTGCATGTTTATATGTCCGCCACCAAAGTGGAAAGGACGATACATCGAGGTTGTGAGGCATATTTGGATTTCATACCTGTGGTACAAGAGTTTTCTGATGTATTTTCCAAGGAATTGTCGGGACTTCCTCCTGAGCGGGATATCGAGTTTGCCATAGAGGTGCAGTCGGGTGTCGATCTGATATCGCTTCCGCCACATCGGATGGTTCTAGTGGAATTAAAAGAGTTTGAGATTCAGTTGAGAGAATTACTGGATAAGGGGTTCATTCGGCCGAGCGTTTCTCATTGGAACGCTCCAGTTTTGTTTGTAAAGAAGAAGGACGTTAACCTCAGGATGTGTATAGACTATCATCAGTTAAACAAGGTAATAATTAAGAACTGATATCCACTTTCCAGGATAGATGATATGTTTGACCAGATGCAGGGTGCACAATGGTTTTTCAAGATCGACTTGAGGTCGAGACATTACCAATTGAGGATTATAGGTGAGGACATCCATAAAACTGCGTTTTGAACTAGATATGGTCACTATGAATTTTTAGTGATGTCATCTGGTCTCACCAATGCACCAGTGCCATTCATGGATTTGATGAACAGAGTGTTCAGATCGTATGTGGATGAATTCTTGATTGTCTTCATTGATGACATTTTGATATACTCGAGGAGCAGGAAAGATCACAAGGACCACTTGAGGTTAGTGATGCAGACTTTGCGAGAACATTAGTTTTATGCTAAGTTCTCAAAGTGCTAATTCTGGATCGAGCAAGTGGCGCTTCTCATACACGTGGTGTTGAGAGACGATATCATGGTAGACCCAAAGAAAGTGGAGGCAATACTCTAGGGGGAGAGGCCTAAGACTGCTACGGAGATTCGGAGTTTCCTTGGATTGGTCAGGTATTAAAAAAGGTTTATCCAAGATTTCTCGAGGATTGCTCCTCCTATGACTCGGTTAAGTCAAAATAGAGTTAAAATTGTATGGCCTGATAGGTGTGAGGACATTTTTCAAAAACTGCAGAAGTGTTTGACGAGTGCACCGGTGTTGGTGTTACCATCAGGATCTAGGGGTTTTGTGGTGTATTGCGATGCATCGAGAGTTGGCCTAGGCTATGTATTGATTCAACATGGTAAGGTAATTGTCTATGCATCGAGACAGCTTAAGAGGTACAAATAGAACTATCTGATGCATGACTTGGAGCTAGTGGCAGTGGTGTTTGCTCTCAAGATTTGGAGACATTATCTGTATGGGGAGACTTTTGAGATATTCACAGAGTATAAAAGTTTGAAGTACATGTTTGGGAAACGGGATCTGAATCTGAGACAGAGATGTTGGCTAGAATTGCTAAAGGATTATGACTGCACCATATCATATCATCCTGGCAAGGCTAATGTTGTTGCTGACGCTCTGAGTAAGAAGTCAGTGGGTAGCTTAGCTCATATCTCTATTGAGAGACGACCTGCAGTGTTAGAATGGCAGCGCCTAATGGAATCTGGGGTTGAGCTACAATTTGATGATTCTAGAGCCTTGTTTGCACATGTAGAAGCGAGACCTATATTGTTGGACCGGATTCAAGAGGGTCAGAAGAAGGATTTAGAGATGCAGAATTTAATCAAAAGAGTTAGATCATCTGGCGTACTGGGGTTCAAGATTGATGATTCAAGCGTCCTCTGGTTTGGGACGATGTTATGCGTACCATCGTCTGGTGGATTGCGCGAGGAAATTATGACTGATGGTCACAACTCCACCTATTTCATACACGCAGGATACATCAAGATGTATCGAGATCTATGAGAATCCTATTGGTGGTCAGGGATGAAGAAGGATATAGCTGATTTTATTAGCCGGTGTTTGACCTGTTAGCAGGTTAAGTTTGAACACCAGCGTCCTTTTGGGTTGATGCAGCAGTTACCCCTTTTGGAGTGGAAGTGGGGTCGCATCACCATGGATGTTTTGGTTGGACTGCCGAAGACATCTTCGGGATACAATTCCATTTGTGTGATAATGGACCGATTGACAAAATCGACACATATCAAATTATGAATTGGTCCCTGACTTTTGTAAAATTACATTTTAGTCCCCAAGACTCGGTAATTTATGAAACCGTTCCCAAGGTATCCTGGGATTACTAACTCGCATTCCATAAGTCAGAATTCCCAAATTCTACCCCGAACTCTTAGAAATCGCGAATCAATATTTTTGACTTGTAAAATTACAAGTCACTCCCTAAAACGCCAATAATCACAATCTATCCCTCAACTCTTTAAAATTTGCAATTCTATCTCCTGCAGAAAGTATTTGCAAAAAGTCCTAACTCTGCCGCATCGGGAAAATATTTTCAAAAATGTCAAATTTTGATCTGCTCGATTCCCGATGAAACCAGACAGACATTCCTACTTAATTTCATCTCCTGAACACAAATCTAACCTCAGAATTCACAAACAAACAACAGATTATCCTCAAATTAGCAAAACTCGTGCCTAATATTTTGATTCTATTGACTTTGAGGATATTCAATATATGGTGAATTAAAATTGAAAATGATACATAATAAATGGAGGTTTAACACTGGATATATTTGTAAAATAGCCTAATGATTTAAGTGGTATGAAGTTATTGATTTGGTTTTAAATGAACTTGGTGATTCTTTGATTACAATGGTAAGTATCAATAGTACGGTAGTGAGATCGTCGGTGATGATTGTTGATATAATCATTTCGATGATTGAGAATTTTGTTTAAGGTTAAACAATTATGATAAAAGCTATGTGACTACTCATGAAGATTTGACGATAATGGAGGAATTATGAATGAGATTTGAGGAACTATGTTAAATTCAATTTGCAGTTTGGATTGAGGGATAAAACGATTATGATTATGGATACGATCTAAGGTTGATTTTGAGATTATGGATTAACTCGTGAGTTTGACTTGATTTAGACTATGACAATTGGATATAAACAATTTATACTTCGGAGTACTTATGATATCTTTGATAATAACAATCGACTTTATTATGTTTTCTGATGTTTTGTGGTTTCAAATAGATTGGATTTGCGATTAGGGTTCAAATTTAGGTGACTTTACTGAAAAGGTCTGATTTCAAGGATTTGATATTTGGCAGTGCAAATGTGGAAGTGATAGATACTTTCCCCGAGATGGTTGTGTTGAGATTTCAATATGTGTTTGGGTTAAAGACTTAGGTTTAGATTATGAAATTTTATGCCACGTTCCTTGATAGTATATAGGATGATTGGTAGGTTGGTTTCGACGTGATCTTACTATAGAAATTGTATATTAGTTTATTGGAGTGCTTATGCTACCTCTGCTAGTAATGATCGAATATGTTCTTCTTTTTTGGCTTCTGTGGTTGTAGTTTGAGTTGAATTTGTTCTTACATATCTAAACCAAATGTTTTTGCCATAACTTTCCTTTTCCAGTCTGGGTTGCAGTTCTATTTGCTTTCTTCGATTTCGTGTGTTTGACTAATCATCAAAACTATCCATTCCCAATCCTTGAAAAGTGTTGAGTTTGTACCTTTTGACATTTAATTCCTTGAGTTGTGAGATTATACCTCTTTGTTTCTCTATGTCCTTGTACGTTATGGCATCCCAGTCTTGTTCGTTAAACAGTCCGCCCTCGATCTGCTCCTTGAATTGTCACCATTGTCAATCAAGGTTAGACATAGGTTTTTCCCCATGTTGGAGCATCCTTGAGTGTTTCATAAAAGCACCTTTCTGATAAGTCATAGGATAGCCATCCGCATCTGTCTGATTATGCTGGTTCTTAGGTCAGTATCCTCTAGTTTTGTCTCTGCATTCTACTTCTGCATTTTCTGCAATTTCGTATTTTTGATGCATTTTTGCATATCTGAGTCTGAGAGAGTCATGCTTGGTGAGTTCTTAGTTCCTCTGTGACAGTTATGTTGGGATTCTGGACACATACTGTTATTTGAAGACTTAGGTTCTATTTTGGCTTTGATCTGATTTGTTTGAAAATTTGAGGACCAATTTCTTTTGAAAGGGGAGTATGTAAAACCCTGCTCATTCCAGTTAGGCCTTATACTGTACCTCATTTTATTTCGATTAAACTTTGTTTGATTCCTATTTGATTCTTGATATTCGAGGTGATGTTTTGGTTATTAAGAATGTCTACTGATGATGATTTGCAAGTTTGGGTTGTTAGATTTGTTGCAAGAGTATTGGAGCTTGTATTTCTAAGTTAGAGATATGTTAGAAGTGAGAAATTTTGTATGGAATATGCCCAAAGATTCATCTACGTGCATTGAAGGGTAGCTAAGCACGTAGATCATGTGGCAGAAATGGGATTGGAACTGAAAACCGCACGTAGAATGTCCGCTGTATGCGCAAAAGGATTCCCACACATGTTGATCTTGGATCTAAAATTTTATAGGTTGATGAAACCACGTCTAAGCACATTGTGGAAATCATATATGCACATGGGACTTCGTCTACGTACGCAAATGAATTACTATGCACATAGATGTGCCCAAATAGGTTGTTTTAAGTGAAACGTTGTGTTTTGGAGCTTGGGTCTATAAATACCCCCCATCCGACTCTCTTCGGCCTTCACTCATTTTCTTCATTTCTCTCACTCTCAAATCCGTCTCTCAACATCTTTTAGTGTCTCTCTCTGCTTCCTTGAGATAATATCAATCTTGTAATCCTTTATTTTCTTCATTTCATGTAAGATTTGTGCATTTAAGGTTTCTGGCCGAATTTGATGTGGAGCTCGGATTGGTTGGTTTCTGTTGAAATGGGAGTTAAATGTTTTAGATTATGGTTGTTTAAGGTCCGAAATGTAAGGATTTAACTTCGGTCTTAGAGGTTTCTGAGTTTGGAGAAATGGATTTGTTTTGGAGCTAAGGTTTCGGCTCTAGATGATTTTCCTTTTAGATTTAAAGTTGTTCTTGCTATATCATGGTAGATCTCAGTTAGAAATGCATGGATTGGAGTTGGATGTTGTAATTTGATGATTTATTTCTTTGGGTCAAGAAAAATCTGAATTTGTGAGTTAGAAATCTTGATGATTTTGAGGTTAGTTGTTGGAATGGATGCTAGATTTGTGTTCAGGAGGTTGATTGTAGTCAATATGGGTAATTGGTGAAGTTGGGTATCAACCGGACCAAGATTTTGGTATTTTTCGGATAAATTTATGTCAGATAGTCAATTCGGTAATTTTTGAAGAGTATGGGCCAGATTTGGAATCTCTGAAAGTTGATGGTTGGATTGCATCTGCATTGCATTAGTACATTTGATACCGCTACAGTACTAGTACCACAATCTGATCTGTTTAATATGATTTGTCTGTTTCAACTTCGTATTTTGGTCAACGAGTCTAGCCAGCCACCAGTAGAGTGTGACTGGGCCTTTCAGCTAGGATATCCAGGTGAGTGGGATGGCAGCTTCAGGTACATAGGTTGTGTATTCTGCAACTTATATGTTTTTGATGTGCTTGGATATAAATTGTAATATAACTAATAATTATTCGGCTAAATAATAATCCGGTTTATGTGCAAATCTATTCCAAAATATTTTGTCTATACATTTCTGCAATTAGGGGAAATATCGATATTTGTATATATATGTACATATATATGGTTGCGCTTAGTAAGTTATGCTATGTTCGACGAGTATTTGTCTATCTGGAATGTTGTTTGCTTTTGCATGTCCAATCCCTGTAAAACTTGATTATTTTATTTTATTTTATTTTCTTTGTTTTATTATAAATCAGTGCTTAATAAGATAAGATAGATTCGATGATTGTTTTCTGTTCATACCATTGTTCATTGGTTTAGTTGTTACTTGTCTGGCTGTCTTTAATATTAGAGTAGTAAGAATTTGTTCTGTGAGTATTATGTGGTATGACAATAATGCTTCCACTATTATTTGGCTACTTCTGTGTTATTGACTTCTGCAAATACTACTTATTCTGATCTGTGACGCCTACGCTACGGGGGTTAGCGTAGCCTTTGGTATACCATTGTCTAGAAACCTAGTTACCAGGGTCAGTGTTGCGGTAACACTGTGTGTTTAGTTATACGCACAGGGTCAGATCAGGTGGCGAGAGTCCACATCAGTTAGTCGGTTAGGGGATTTATTAGATCTATTTGATATTTTATCTGGATGTTCTGTTATGTTTGGATTTAAGGAATTTAATAAATTTGTATTGTTGCTCATGTTCCCGTAGTATATTCTGTTGTAGTCTGACAGGATATATCTTACTGGAGCATGTGGACTGCAATGCTTGAGGATATACTTAGATTAGTATTGTCTATCATAGCTTTGAGACCCTTATGGTGGACGGGGTACTATTTTGAGCCCTAAGACTATCAATTGTTAGCCCTATTGAGACGGATACGATTTGGACTTTGCTAGTTTATTTCTGGACTAATTAGTTAGTACAGTACTAATATAATACGGGGAGTATGATCAGTAATTATCAAATCTGTTTATTTTTTGGTAGAAAAATGAGAAAGAATTATGTATGATATGAATTTATATAGATGCATGCAATATGTTTTGTTGGTATTCTGATTCATTTATTATTCTGTGTCTCTGTATGTTGTTTGCTGAGGGTGCGAACGATTTTAGAATGAATTTTTGAAACCATTAATGTATACTTAGTGTATATGTATGTATATAATTGTATCTATATGTGGGATTTTTGAAATATTTTCAAAACAGTCTTTGTGATGCACGTACGAGGCAATCTGAATTGTCGTTTCCTCATTGAGTTTACTCACCCCCTTCCCTCTAATATTTTTCAGGTGATTTTGGTTGACTATGGTCTTTTGGCATTCAACACTCGGTGAGGTATTCCAAAGTTTTTGTCAGAGCCTTTTTTTGGGCCAGTTCATCTATTTTGTTAGTTGCTCCACACCGGGATATTCGTGGGTGTTTTATTTTGTTTGCTTATTTGGTATTTAGTATGATGTTGTTATATTATGATTATTATTATCAAAACCTATGTTTTAGTGAAGTTTGATTCTTTACTCATTTATTTGTTAAAATCTTAAATGGTTTTGAATTGTTTGAAATAAATTAGTTGTAAGTTCTGATTTTCAAGGCTTGTGCGAGATGGGTCGGGCTTCACTAGACGATTTGTCTTGTACGCCGGTCATAGTCCGG
>CAODLS010998496.1:0-22002 GCA_948243855.1 Flueggea neowawraea | reverse complement strand
TTTCTCCCAAAATGAGATTTATTTTTCTGACAGTTTTCAAAATTAATATGTTAGAAAATTATTTTCTAAAATCAATATTTTATTTTGATATATAAGTGTGATTTTCCCTGTTGCAAAATCGAATTATTCTTGGCCCTCTATTTTTAGGATGTCAGCACGTGGCCTTTTTGCACTCAACCACATGTTAACATAGCCACGTGTTGATATTACACGGATAGAAAATCACAAGTTTTGATATTTTTTAGTACATGAGGAACTCTTAGAGGGGAAAATCTATTATACATCTCACCCTACATATGAACTCGAATATGTGACCTAATCTATAGTAAAGACTATCCATTATAAGCAAGACAAACCTTTGACTCAAATGCAATGTGTGAATCCATATAAATAAAAAGTTCAAAAAACAATCTTTAAAATTTCTTCATTAATTTTTTAAATTTATTGTAATTTATAAATTTTAAATTAATTTTTTATATAATTAAATATTTATTGGACATATTAAATGTACTTTTATTATATACCAATTTATTAATAAATTAAAGTTAATTAAATTTATTTAATAATATATTATTAAAATTAGTTTAAATATAAGTTATGAAACTTAGAAGGACACAAAAATAAATTTAATTTTTCATTTTTAAATTTTCGGTAATTCATTTTTTAACTTATTATTTTTTAAATAATATAAATAATGTATTCTTAAATCATTAAAAGAAAAAAATTAGCTAAATAAAAAAAATACTACACTACTATTATTTGTGGAAACTATTATCGAATGCTACTACTATAATGACAAGATAAATTTTTGTTCCTTTGAGCTTAATTTTTAAGGATGCATTATGAGGTAAAAAAAACATATTCTATTTTTTAGTCTGAATTAATTTTGTTAAATAAAAAAAAAGAAACAGTTCAAAATCTTTTACTTTTTATAAATTATACAAAATAGAAACTTAAACACATAAATGAAAAAAATTATTCTCTTTAACACAAGATCAAATGATTCAATTGATTTAATGAAAAATCTATTTTAAAAAAAAATATCATAGTATGCTTAATATATATGCCAGAAAAAGATGGTATAAGAAAATTATCAATTATAATTATTTTTTACTTTTTATCTTAATAATAAATTTTATAATTGTCTATATTATTTTCTCATATAATTTAAAATTAATTGAATTTTTTGATTTTTTTTCAGTCAACAGTCAAAATAAAATAAAACAATGTGTTCGTGCCTAAGCACGCGCCCTTAAACTAGTTATAAATCCAACGAATTAATGTATGATACTTCTAAAAAAGATCAACTTACTTGGGTTAGTACTAGTAGCAGCTGCTGTTCCTCCAAAATTACAACTACTGGGTACTGGATTCTTCTGGTAATAGCTGTTAAATGCATAAGAAGCATGATCTCGAATCGTGTTCGGATTGTAACAGCTCCCGCAGGGTTGAATCGCCCAACAGTCCGCACCACCATAGCCACAAGCATAGTCCAATGCAACCTGTAACGCAGTTTGTGATGCTCCTGGACTGGCGACACACCAGCTTGCTCCTGGAGACACTGATGATGTTGTGGCTGGAGTTACTATGGGTGTAGTAGAATCCGGATCCGAATTTGGGTTTATGATCGGAGTCGATGGGGTTTGATCGGCGGGAGTAATTGTTGGTACCGTCGTTATTGGAGTGGTTATGTCCTTTTGACTTCTGGAAACCGAAACTGCGCCCCGGTCTGGTAGTTGGTTGTCGTGTCGAATTGCCAACTTCTCTGAAGGACCAGAACCTGAATTTGAAATAAATTTTGTTAGATTCAACAGATTTTATAAAAATAAATAAAATAACATATTAACATAGCTTTTGCGAATTACAATTTGCAAAATCAATTTCAAATTATATACCAGAAACCTTGACTTGAAACTAAAATTAAAAAACCTCTGTGTGAACTCAGATCAATTTTTTCTTTTTCCTTTCTTGACTGCGTTCATTTAACTTTAGTTTTGTTTATGAATTAATTATTGCCATTGGTTGACCGTCAAATATACTGAGACATGGTGACGTTATACAATTTGAAAATATAATGTATGGTCACTAATCTGTTAATTATATAAAGATCAACTAAACGTTTAGACCAATTTCTATAAAATTCTGAAAAAAATAGAAATTCAGTAACCATATGTATACAACTTTCAAGACACTGAATTTTATTCTTTTTTAATACAACAACCAACCCACTTGAACGCAGACTCATCTATACTGACCCAGTACTCAAGAAATTGAATTTTAATTTTAGATCAATCAAACTAGTTCTGTTATTAATTACTGTGTTCATTTAACTGGTCCTACAGTTAGTCCCCAAGTGGAAGAACAGTTCACACCATTGGAAACAAAGTAGCCCCAAACAAAGAAATGTTTAGGGCATGACTAAAAAGGCATGATTATGTAATCAGAAGTCAAAACTAGACATGGTAAATCATAGTGTGGATGACAGGGTACAAAACAGAGTAGGCCAACAACTGTAATAATTGACAGCTAAAACAAAAAGAAAAAAGGTTTTCAACTCTAACAGAAACCCATCATTGGAATTTTTTAAAGAGAAACTATGCAGTTACCATGATGTTAAAACAGCATCTTTTAGTCAAGATAGAAGGGAATCAAAGTTTGAAGAAAGAACAATCATTTTGTCAAAAGACAGGTATACCCACATGGAAAAAAGCTAACTAACTCTTTCTCCATGTGAAGTGGTATCAGAAGCTGAAATTCAATGAGCCAAACATCAAATCATGAATTGAAACATTCAAGTCATTAACAAGAACCAGCATCAAAGATTTCATGTTTGAATCAATCAAAGCTAAGCTGATACACATTAATCAAAAGACAAACAATTGAAAAGAAAAGAAAAAAGGAAAGCTTGTGAATTAAATGAAACTTGTAAGTGGCAAGGAAGATTAAAGTTACCTGAACAGAGGGATAGACCAAAGAGGAAAAACATGAGAGAACAGAGAAATTTGCAACCCATATGTATGCCTGAACAAATCAAATCTCTTCTTCTTCTTCTTCTTCTTCTTCTTCTTGGATATGTAAATGTTTCTATTCTGTCTATCTACTTCTGTGTTTATGGCTGTTTTGAAGGGGACGTGTGTTGAGTTAGAGAAGCGTCAGTGAGATGGTTGGGAAGAAGGGAATTTTGAAGTCTTTGTTGAGCATAAAAATATGGAAACGTGTGTTTGTAAAATAAATGCATTCTTAA
This sequence comes from Flueggea neowawraea, assembly GCA_948243855.1. Lineage (NCBI taxonomy): Eukaryota > Viridiplantae > Streptophyta > Magnoliopsida > Malpighiales > Phyllanthaceae > Flueggea > Flueggea neowawraea. The sequence continues at coordinate 18,758 of CAODLS010998496.1, read as the reverse complement.
GGAGAAGAGAGAGAGAGAGAGAGAGAGAGAGAGAGAGGTTGAGAAAGGAGAAATGAACGAATGAAGGGGTGGGTCGAAGAAGGGGTTGCAATCAAGAGAAGAGAAGGGAAGGGAATTAGGAAAAGGAGGGAAAAGGTTGAAAAAGATGTGTGAGAGAGAATCGTTTGGGAATTTAGGTTTCGTTTGGAGTCTGGTGAGTGATGCTGGTAATGATGGTCCTGATGAGTGCATCTTACTTTTTATCTTTTAAATTCTCGGTAATTTACTGTTTATAAATGGGTTAATTTTTAAATTTTTTCTAAAAAAATGGGTCTGAAAAAGTGGGTTAAACATTTTTTTTTATCTTAAATTATTTTATTTATTTTCACTGAAAAACGAGTTTCTCATCCATAAATACTAGAGTTTTCTCTGCTATTTATTAGATACAAATCCACCCGCGACACAAATATCTTTATAAATGAAGTTTAAAATTATGAGGCTTTTTTTCTTATTCATGAGAAATATTTTGTGTTAAAAAAAGAAAAAATCAGCAGTCGGTGGAGTGTCCACTGACTTGCCTGGGAAGTACTTAGGTGGAATGATTTCTTGGTCCTCCTTTTTGTTTCCTGGATTTTTTTTCCTTTTGGTACGGTATTATTGTTGTTGGGTTTACAAGGGATTAGGACAATAAAAGAGTATATTTTGGTTTATATCATATTCTAATCAGATAATACGGCCCTGTCATTAGATTAGAAGATGATTCTCACACAACAAAAAGAGTTCATGTTCACGTGGAAGTAGGTTAAGAATAATTCCAATTTTGCAAAGAGTGATGCTTAAGTATCATGCCCAAGTCAGCTAATGTTTCATGTTTTATCCTGTTATCCAATATCTCCATACAAGGCCAAAGCATCTGCAACAAAGCTGCTACTAGAAAATTAGAAAAATTAGCACCAGTCAATACTGTGAAATAAAGGCTGATGTGTATTGAATGAAACACAAAGTGTATTGTAGGTGATGATGAATATATACATGTGAATAGTTAATTCTAGCTAGGAGTCCAACTACTGTTGACACAAGTAGTTATTGTGGAATAAATCTACTGATACTAGATATGGCCAAATCCAAATCGCCCCGTCCAACCAAATCGAAAAAATTAGAACAAAACTGGTCAACCCAGAATCAGCTAAAAACCAGAACTGAAACCACCAAAACTAGTATGGTTCCAGTTCAATACACTTAATAAATATGAAAAACTCAAAAATATTTCAAAAATATTTAAATTTAAAAAATATAGCAACATTCAAAATATATAAAAAAATGTCAATTCATTTAATGCAATTACAAAACTGCCAAAATTTAACTTTTGGACCGCACATCAGAAGTTTAACAACGTGTTGATCATACGTCAGAAAATTGACCAAGCATAAAAAAAGTTTGACCATACGATAGAAAATGTCTATACAATGAGAACAAAAAGTGCTCACACTCCAGATATATATATACAAAGATGAGTACAAAATGTTCTCAGTATTCTAGTTATGAAAATGAGTACAAAATGTTCTCAGTTTTTCTAATACGAAAATGAGTACAAAACAAGAACAAACTGAGTACAAAACGAAAATAAAATATTCTCATTTTTGCATATACGAAAATGAGGACAAAATGTTCTCAGTATTCCAGATACGAAAATGAGTACAAATGTTCTCAGCATTGAACATACGAAAATGAGTATAAAACAAGAATTAACTGAATACAAAACGAAAGCAAACTTAGTAAAAACTGAGTACAAACGAGAGCAAACATTTTTAATGTTTTGCTCTTATTTGGTACAAATCGAGTACAACACCAACAAAATTGATTAAATTTTGTTTCATATGAATTTTATCAATTAAAATTTATCTTTCAAAAAATTATTAGTTTGTTCTTGTATTGTCGTTTAATTTGGTGTCATACAATTTCAATATTTTATTTTTTTTTAAAAAATAAAAATTGAAATTATACATTTAGGGTCTGATTTGTAATTTTACAAAATTTAGGGACCACAAACTCAAAATTGCAAAAATCATTTCTTCCTTCCCCATGGGCGGCGGAGCTAAGGTTTTGAAATCCTAGTCGCCGTCCCAACTGTCATGACCCTTTTTTGAACCATGACCAGCGTACAAGACGAACTAAATTGGAGACTGACCCATCTCGTACAAGCCTCAGAGATAAAAAAACGCTACCTAAAGATTCATTTATAAAAAAATTCCAATTTAATCATATAAAAAACGTTTATTAAACAAGTTATAACTATAATAAAACATTTCATAAATATGACAAAATAGTTTCAATAAAAAAAATTATAGCTTACTATGTCAAATGTGATTATAAAAAAAAATAAAAATTTAACCACAAATCAGTTACAAAATTATACCCAATAACCCAACAGCCAATCAATGTGAAACTCTAAAACAAAGTAGAAGGAGCCCAAGTAAAAGGGCATTAACTAACCAAATCAAACAACACCTCACTAAGTATCTGGATGCCAAAAAGTTGCAAAGAACAAAAGAATTCTTGAAAGATTAAAAAATAGACAAAAAAAAGAAAGGGGGGTGAGAACCCAATGAGGAACGACACTCTAGAATGCCCCATACGTGCTTCACAAACATGTTTTGAAAATAGTTTGGAAATACCACACACGCACACATATATATATACGCCTAATATATAGTAGCGTTCAAAACCATTTAAAAACCTTCGCAATCAAAGCAAATAGCAACACACACACACACATATATACGCCTAATACATAGTAGCGTTCAAAAACCATTTAAAAACCTTCGCAATCAAAGCAAATAGTAATAATAATAATAATAATAATAATAATAATAATAATAATAATAATAATAATAATAATAATATCGAATTCAAAATAATTAATATCGAGGATATAGGACCAAACCAAAGATGTGCACAAAGCACCAAAAGTGAAGGTGAAGTGGACTCCGCCACCAAACCAAAGTGTATAATACATGTGGTCTCTGCCACTAATAAAAAAAAATCATTCAAAATAATTAATATCGAGGATATAGGACCAAACCAAAGGTGTGCACATAGCACCAAAAGCGAAGGTGAAGTGGACTCCGCCACCAAACCAAAGCGTATAATAGATGTGGTCTCTGCCATTAATCAAAAACAAATCATGTGTCAGGCCAGAACACATGGTTACCAACATTTCTGGTAGCTGAGCCTTGACAAACCATTGGTATACAAAGGTTACGTACCTCGTAGCAGGGCATCCCATATCCGAAAGAAACCATAATAATATAGCACAAAAAAAGAGGTATGCAGATCATAAACAAAAGCATATATATATATACATATACATATATATATGTGTGTGTGTGGGTGTGGGTGTGTGTGTCTGTGTGCGTGTGTGAAATTAAAAAAAAAAAGACAAAGTACTGATTATTAAATCACATAATCAGGTTATTAAATTAACCAATCATTGGATTAGTCAAATTTGAAAAAATTATCAAACACAACAAAAAACCAATAGAGTTTTGAGACATAGCCTATGTGTCTAAACCTGCCATCCACTCACTTAGACGTCGTGCTAATAATCCAATTATTGATCACAGGCTGATAGCTAGCCACCTCAAAGACGCAACAGAGCTGAAACAATGACATAAAAAACAAAGGTATATCAAAAACAGATTAAAGTGGAATGATAGTACTGTAGCTATACTGAAATGCGTGCAAATGCATATGCAAACTCAAACGCTCGGACAATACCCAAAAACCCATTTCGATCGAAGATCTAATACTCTTATCCCAAAAATCAGAATCTAAGCAAAATACAAAAATATAGTCCTCAAAGTTTCCAAAAATTACAAACGGCCCTCCAAATAGTCAGAATTCTCAAATAATTACTCAAATTCTCAGAAATTACAAATCTATGCCTAATTCCTCGAATTTACAAATTTAATGAAAAGTTTCCAAAATTAAAAACCAGTACCTCAGTGTCCTAAAATTACAAATCTGGACACAACATTTTAGAAATTTACGAAACTAACTCTGAGGCATAAATTTATTCTCAAAATTATTGAAAACATGATTCAATCGATACACGACATTTTGGTATGTCCACGTTGCTCTCAATCAACCTCAGAAACATTTATCTATAATTGGTTTCATCAAAACAACTCAAAATGTCCAAGAATTCGACCAAAACCGAAGCTAACCCTAGCCTACTAAATAACCAAATCTTGGAGAAGAAATTTTTGAAATATTCTTTGGCTAAAGGTTTGATGAGTATGTCGTTACCTGATCAGACAAAGAAATGATGCCAATGAATAGTTCTTTTGAAGCAATCAACTCTCGAAAAAAATGAAAATCTATTTCAACATGGTTGGTTCATGCCTGAAAACCTGGATTTGCAACATTCCTCTTTTCTTCTCTTCTCTCCATCGAATTTCCCATTCGAGTTAGAATCCTGCTAGTTCCTCTAGAAATACATCAAAATTTTTTTTACCACTAGTACACCTTCTAGATTTATTCCCAAGCCTTAAAACTTGGTTGGCACAAGGCCAATTATAATTCACCACTACAGTGGATCATTCTTGCACTCTAGCTGTTGACATGTATTTCCAAACAACACTAACACATTTACAATGGAAACATAATCCGCTCTGACCCTGTAGTTGAAAGCACACCTAAAGCACAAATAATTCTAGTTGGCACACCAAGTTGAGAGCTAATGTGTATCGAAAATAACACCAAATCACTGTTAATCATCTAACAACTCATGTTTAGCGATCACAATTACACCATTCTAGAACTTAGATTTAGTTAAGATATAACTACTCAGAAGTGACAGAGCTTCTAAAGGTTTCCTAACGAACATACTAATAACCCAACCTACCTAGCAGAATGTGATGCACAATAGAGTGCCCAATACTAGAGTCAAACAAAATGTATACATAATATACAGAAGTTCAAATATGTATACGCAAAAATATTCAAAAATTCACAGAAGTTCATAAGGATGCGTGATTAAGTACGCAAAAGTGTGCAGAAGTTCAAAGAAATACATGTAAAATATGCATAAGTACACAAAATTTCAAAAGGGTGAATATGGGAACATACAAAAGTTCAGGGATAAATGGGTACTAGTTCTTCCTACACTTGAGGCATGAACCTACTGATGAGTCGGATAGTAATCCTGATATTGACTTCCCCCAACTATGCTACCATAGCCAAAAGGAACATGGTCCCCCAATTTTTTGCCCCTAGAAGATCCTGAAGCACTAGACTGCCATGCCTAGGTCTCAAAAGCAAGTCTATACTGACACTCGACTATCATATGCCTTCACTGCCTGCAAAAATAGCATAATTGTTTTGGCTTACCATACTGCCCAAGGTGTTTCCTTTCACATTTATTGCTCCAAGGAATATGGCCTTTGGCTACCTTTCCCCCACTGGAAGATTTGCTATGAATTCGACCCTAATGGATGCTTATTACTCCTTATGTTTTGCTCATTTTTTAAGCCTCCGTTAGGTGTCTCTTATCGACATATTCCATGGCCCTTGTAGCCTTAGCAATTTGTCTCGCTGCGCCTAATTCGAGAGCTGCCACCATCTGGCATACAGTGGTAATAGACCGTTCTGAAACTTTCTCGCTCGGTATCCCTCTGGCGCATACCTACTAAGCTATCTGAATTTCTCCTCATAATTAGGCATAAACATTCCCTGCTGCTAATGGAAGTCATTGAATTCATCTACTTTCTTGTCTCTAATACTTTGAGGAAGGATAGAAAGTGTAAGCTCATTCTTGAACTCGGCCCAGAAATGCCCTTTTTCCTCTCAAAATCCTGCCACAACAATGTTGCATGACCATCCAGAAGGAATGCTACAAATCTAACCCTTTTGGCGTAATTAGTGTAGTTCAGAGCACTGAAACAATGCTCAAGTGTAATGATAAAATCTCGTGGGTCCTCTCCCATCTTACCCCTAAATCTCAGTGGCTCGAGCTTTAGAAAATTTTCAAAACGGGCACCAGTATCGACCTCTGGTGCAACAGGCGTAACTACTGAAATAGCTGCCGCTAGCTGACCTTTGGCAGCTTGACCAGGATTAAGTCGCTCAAAACTATCAAGGATTCAACCAAGACACTCAAACACATCTGGTTGAGCCACTGTCGACTGCTGAGACTGAGGTGCTGAAGCTGCAACCTCTGGTGTACAACACGAATAATGCTGACTTGATGCTGACTAAATAGCGGTGTCGGCGGATCGATGCATAGTGGCCTCCCTAAATCTCCAATCAACAATGCCTAAGCTCCACAACCAACCCAGACAATACGGAACCTAACATTCTGATACCACCTTTATCATGACCCGTTTTCGGATCATGACCTGCGTATGAGATGACCCCAACCGGAGGCCCAACCCATCTCGCACAAGCCTCGGAGAATAGAACATCTACCCAAATTCTTATTATTAGCCAGTTTACTAGTCATATTATACTGAATAATAAAAAAATAATTGCAATATCAAAATACAAAATATATGATTAATAATAAAATTGGTTAAACCAATATTGTCTAATACAAAACCATAACCCACTACCTTATGTGGAGCACATAACATAATAGAACCTCGAGCTCGAACAATAGGGTATTCACTATTGACAAGGACGCCTCACTGAGCGCGGTAGATCGGATGTCCGCTATCAACAACACCTAAAAAATGTTAAAGGGAAGGGGGTGAGAAAACTTAATGAGGGACGACACTCCAGATTGCCTATGGGACTCATATAGACCGTTTTGAAAATATTTTCAAAAGTATCATACGCAGATATAATCATATACATACATATACACACTAATACAAATAGTAGAGTTTATGAAAAATTATTCCGAAATCATTTGCAAACAAAGCAAATGACAGGCAATCACATAGATTAAATGAATCAATATCTAGATAAAATCATTTAATTTCCAAATCATAGTTGAAACATATAATTTGCTTCCAAAATATTTACTGAGAAAATTAGTGTTGAAAACCAAAAAAGGTACTTATTTCTGAAAATAATTAATGAAGATACTAATAGAGATGACGGGACCGGAAATTAGACGAATGGAGGCACTCAGACTCTATAATAGCCACTTAATCATAGATATGCCACTTAGGTATCAGATATAGCCATTTAGGCACTGAATATAGCCACTTAGGCAATAAGTATAACCACTTAGGCAAATAATCAAACCTTGGTACACCAAAAGCTATGCTACCTTATAGCTAGGTGTCCCATATCAGAATACTTATATAGAAAATGTATAACTCAGAAATATATATTTACAAAAAAATTATTTAAATATGTTTTAACCAAACAGACATATAAAACAGAAGATTATTTTATAAGAAATGAATATCCTCAAAATGAAATATTACAAAAGATAATTGCTATTTCAGAGAATAATACTTATATCAGAAATTATACTTAAATGAAACAACATATTTGTTTCAAAAAAATATTTAGAAATTTCAGACGAAATACTTATTGTAGAAAATATCTTAAAAACCCAGAATAGAGTATTTATCACAAATTTATAATAAATATCAAACGTAATATTTATTCTAGAAATCATTATCATAATAATTTTCCAAATTGATTTTTCATGAGAGAGGTTTTCACGTAAATCAGACTTTAGGATTACTGATCTTTTAGTTATTCCGAATGACATACAAAGGTCAGACACATCAAAAACATATATAATTTCAGAAGACACAGCCTATGTGTCTAAAGCTGCTAAGGCACTTACCTAGACGCCAAGCTAATAATCCAATTGCAGTTCACTGGTGAATGGCTGGTCGCCTTAGAAGTCGAACAAAGCTGACAGCAGAGATTTAATATAACGAAATCAAATACTTTACGGTGACATTATTGAATATGTACGCAATGTAATGCATGCCCTAACACATGTCGATGTCAAAATCCTATTTTGATCGAAGGTGTAACGTTCTCGCCTCGAAAAACAAATATTTTGTAAAATTACATAATAGTCCCTCAACTTTAAAAATTACATTTGAGTCCCTAAGACCTCAAAATTATAAATTAGTCCTCAAAATTTTTTAAAATTTTAATTCAGTCCCTTAAGTAGTCAGAATTCTCAAATTAATCACCAAACTCTCAAAAATTGCAAATCTATTCCTAAACCCTCAAAATTACAAATCTAAACCCAAATATGGCAAATATCAAGTCAGTCCTGTGGCACTAAATTATCCAAAAATACCATAAAAGTTGAATCGATCGAAACCCGATGTTTCAATCCACTTAAATCAACTCTAATCAACATCAGGAACTTAAATCTACAATTGGTTTCTCTAAAACAATTCAAAATTCCTCAAAATCAACACAATATGTCCAAACCCTAAGCCATTCCAAGAAATCATCACATCATGTGATTCCAAGCTAGATTTGTGTTCATCTAACTTCAAATAATCATAATCTAACAACCTACAATATCTTTTTCAACAGAATCAAACAAAAATTCAAGCCCATTTTAAATTCTTCCATAAGCCTAACTCAACCAAAAAAAAAAAATCAAATCTTCATAACCCAATCTTAATCTATGTTCCTCTAGCTTCAATCCATCATAAACAATCATTGTCTAGGTCCCAAATCAACAGAAATCAACAAACCCAAACCCTAGATGCAAAACTGTCACTTTTCACTTCAACAAATCAAAACACGATTCAATGCCAAAAATGAAGAAAGAAATAAGTTAGGAGCTTGATCTTACCTCAAGAAAGTGAAAGGAAGTGATGAGAGGCAATGGGTAATGAAGATAGAGTGTTTTGGAAGTGAAAGTGAAAGAGAAGAAGTGTAAATGACGAAGAAGGGTCGGGGAAAGGGTATAAATAGACCCATAGATTGAAACGCATCGATTCACTTGAAAATCGCCCAAAAATGCCCATTTAGGTGCGTTACACAACCTACTACATGCGCAAAGGCTATCTTACGTGTATAAAGGTTCATATAATGTGCGTAGATGGAAAATATAGAAACCCATGTCATTATGAATCAAGATCAATGTGCGTAACATGGTTCTAACGCACGCAACACATCATTTATGTGTGTAACATGTACTCTATGTGCGTAGATTGCCTTTCAACATCCCAAACCATTCTGTTTCGTGCTTTTACATGCTTAGCTTCACCGTAACGCATGTAGACGACCTCTTGGACACAATTCATGCAAATATTACAAACTTCTAGCATATTTTTAACTTGGAAATACAAACCCCAACACTCTTGGAGTAATTTATAACACCCAAACTTGCAAATCATCACCATTAAACATTCTTAATCATCAAAACATCATCTCGAACACAAATACCAATCTAGAAATGAACGAGATTCATTTGAAATCAAATGTGGCAAAATAGAAAGCCTTATTGGAATTGAACGGAGTGCTACAGAGATAATAACCAGAATGAGCGGGGTATTACTCCTACATTGTCACACCAAATCTTTGGTGGAATAGTTAATGTAACACCCAATTATTGTAATAAAAGAACAAGCCATTTCAGTTTTACACTCACTGTAGTTACTACTTTGAATTCTTATTCATTAAAGGATTGAGCAATTATGCCTATTTGACAGAATTCCATGCAAGTATATCAATGTCATGATAAACAACGAAGCCACCAGTGGAATGGCGGTTGTCTAGGCAACTGGCTCAGTACGCGCCAGTGAAAGCATACAAACAATGAAGTGGGTAGCGAGAGATTAAGAAACAATGTTCCCTATAATATAATGCATGACACATTTCAAAGCTTGAAATGAACACTTAACGGCTACTGCAAGAACTAACATAGCTTTTTTAAACTAAGAGATAAGTTCAGGCGAGTCACTAAGACATATTGTAGTTGCCATAAATGCATTTGTTGAGAACTGCCTTCGACAGAGAGAAAATCATCACATGTTTTGGTGAGACAGGAACCGACTACCATAGAATTAGAAACATGTTTATAATGTTGGATGACGGGTGATCAACACTAAGATCCTTCTATGTTTTAATGATGAGCAAAATGTGAAAAATTCAAAATAGCCATGTTGCACATGCAAGATTTGGAGTTACCACGAAAGAAGGATCATAGTTACAAATCAGGTCACTGCAAAGCGATTCCGTACGTAAAGATGAAGCTTATATATGTAAGTAAGGGCGAACGCATGAAGGGACCAGCTAGGGCCCGGGCCCCTGCTGCCGTTGAAGGAGGGCCATATGAGCCCCCTCTAGCGGAGCTTCGCTAAGAACCGAGCCTTTGCTAGCTGCTGAGATTCCTCCATTGAAGAGCCATAGAGTTGCATTTGTTCTAGAATGGTGAAGAATGTGAGTTCTCTTTTTTTTAAACCATAGTGCAAAACAACATCGTTTTGCTCTATGGTTTTTAAAAGAATTACAACATCGTGTTGAAATGACACTAATTTTAGTTTAAAAAAAATTGGAAGGCGAGTGCAAAATGGTTGTTTTACCCTGGCCTCTTAAAGGAACACACCCAGACCCTTTTTCTTCCAATTTCGCACAGCCCCCAGGCTACTCCACTCGTCTTACGTCTCTCTCTCTCTCTTCACTCTATCCGACGTACGATCCACTCTTAAGCCTCAATGCAGCACTGCCACGCTTTCCATCGTTGACGAAATGCATTCCTCCTAGCCCCAAGTAAGTCATCCCTCATCTCGTTTCCTCTCTTTTTTTTTTTCAAAAAATTTCAGTTTTAATTTTATTTAAGGTTAGGTTTGTTGAATGATTGATGATTAAATTGTGATTTAAATTAGGTATTTAGGATGAAATTGTTGAATGATTGTTGATTAATTGATAGATTTAATTTTTTTTTGAATATATTTTAATTGCTAGGTCAATTGATTTGGATTGGAATTAATTTTATTACTATTTTTTTGTTGTTTGTTATCTAGTCTATAGAGAAATTTTTAATCAAGAGACCGAGGAGTAGTGTTCAATATTCAAGAGCTCCCGATGTCTCAGTCACTTCGGATGCAAATGAAAAAAAATGATAAATAATGAGTTGGATTTTAATCCGGATAACATAATTAGTGACTCGACACTGCAAAAACCAATTGAAGACTTTGATGTTGGGAATATGGGTCAAATTAGAAGAGAATACATTTTCTAAGGGTCCTTGTCAACCAAAGAGTCATAATTTTTTCTAAAAATAATATGGGCAACATAATAAAAGTTTTCAACCAAGATGGTTCAAGAAACATCCATGGTTGGAGTATAGTGTGTCCAAAGATGCCACATTTTATTTTGGGTGCTATCTTTTCAAGCCTATTTATGCAAAGCATTTTAGGTATGATGATGAATTCTCTAGTATTCAAGATTTGGGAAGTCTTGCAAATAAGCTTGTTGCAACTGGAAAAGCTCAAGTCTTCAATTTGGTATATCGTTTGATTAAATTGACATTTCTTCTTTCAATTGCAACTGCATCTGTTGAAAGAGTATTTTCTACCGTGAATATTATCAAGATGGATTTGCAAAATAGGATGGGAGATGAATAATGAATGACCTTTGGTGATATACTTTAAGAAAGGAATTTCTTTTAGTATTGACAATGAGGCTATTTTGCAATGCTTTCAGAGCATAGAGACATGCCGAAATTAACCATCACGTCGTCATTTGAGTATACAAAAATAATTGTATGATTAGAACATGTATTCAAATATTTTGTTAAATTTAATGTAATTTTTCTATATATATACATATTGCTTTTAGTTGTGCACATTGTATAGCTAGTGTCTGGCTAAGCAGATTTGGCCCCTGCTTAGTCAAAATCCTTCGTCCACCATTGTATGTAATGGACAAGTTACATACGCAAGATTAAGGCATAATAAAAAATAGAAGCTACTAGATTTCTCTGGACCGAGATCCATGTATGCAAAGATCAAGTTACATACACAAGAGGCTTGTTTTAAACATAAGGAAGAGGGTTACGTACATAATGAATGAAGACTAAACAAAGATCTTTCGAACATTGAAGAATATTTTGAAATGATTGAAAGCTAAAAATCAGAGCTTTACGTACGCAACACAAATTTTTTCATACGTAACACAAGAATTACATATGTAATATGTTGCCTAATGTACGTAAAGTTGTTCTAGAAAGCTGGAACTGCAATGATTGCACTCAACGGCTAGTACAAAAACTCCAACAGTATTTTGGCATGAAAGGTTATAAATAAATCAAGAAAAGGAAGAGAAAAGTGGGATGAACATATGCTATAATGAATCAAACATTTCCGTCATTCTCCTCATCCCAAAACACTAAAGATCATGCTAGAGAACAAAATCAAAGAGCATCAAGTTCATACAATCAACTCTAGCATAGAGCTTTTCTTGTATTGTTTTTGTGAACACTTTGAAAGTGCGGAAATGTTTGTTATGAGCTTTAGAAAACAACATTATAAGTGCTTTAGAGGTGTGAGCCTCGAGAGAAATCAACGTTATTTAGGCTTTAAAGGTGTGAGCTGGAATCAATCTTATTGTCTTTAAAGGTGTGAGCCGCAATTAACATTATTGTATTGGCCTTAATAGATTGATCCAGAATCAATCATCGAATAAACCCAACAAGGAGTTTAGGTAATGGACATAGGAACGATTGATTGAACCACTATAAATTCCAGCATTTTTTTCTTCTCTACTCTCTCAACTCAATTAAGGTGCCAAAAATTCTCCAGCAATTGGTATCACAACTACGACTCCTTTTGAGAAGGCTTAACATCTTTGGAGCAAAGATCCTACATCATTGGCGATAAAAACTTAGGTACTACCTTTCCAATTTTTCAAGTCCCTTCATTTTGGTGTTAATTTGATATTGTTTTGAAGTAAAAAAAAGGGCGGAGAAATGATGTTTTTAAAAATGATGGACAATTTTTTTTTTAAAGGGGGAGAAAAGAAACCTTTTTTTAAACAATGCATAAATTGTTTTTGATAGGGGAAGTTATTTTTTTTAAATGTTCAATCTTTTTGGTGAAAACAAAATGGACGAGAGAACAACATGAATTAGATGAATTTGAAGTGAAAGGATTAGTATCAAATTTTTCTGACACAATCATACATTATTTTCCATAATAATAACCTCTTGACAAGGATGAAATCCTTGATCAAATTTGTTGCCTTTGATGTAGTACTTAAGTTCATCAAAGTTTTGTCATAATAAAAAAGGGGAGATTGTTAGATCATGGGTGATTAACATCAAGATCCTTCTATGTTTTGATGATGAACAAAATGTGAAAAACTCAAAATAGGCATGTTATGCATATAAAAGTTGGAATTAACCACAAAAGAAGGCTCGGAGCTATAAATGAAGCTGCTACAAAGCCATTAGATATGCGAAGGCAAACCTCACATACGTAAGGATACTGTTATGGCTGTAAGATTGAGGCATAATGAAAACAGAAGCTAATGGATTGCTCTGGACCAAGATTTAGTACACAAAGATCAAGTTATGCGTGCAAGAGGTTTGTTACATATGTACGTATATAGTGAATGAAAACAAAATAATGATCTTTTGAACATTTAGGAAGATTTTGAAATGATTCAACACAAAGATAAAAAATCAGAGCTTTACATATGCAACACAAATTGTTACATACATAACACAAGAATTATGTTCATAATATGTCGGCTAACGTGGCAATGATTTTCTTCCAACGGCTAGTACAACAACTCCAACACTCTTTTGTGCATGAAAGGCTACAAATACATCAAGAAAAGGTAGAGAAAAATGGGATGATCAAATGCTATCATGGATCAAATATTTTCATCATTCCCCTCACTCTAAAATACTAAAAATCAAGCTAGAGAACAAAATCAAGAAGCATCAAGTTCATACAATCAAATCTAGCATAGAGATTTATTTTTATTATCTTTGTGAACAATTTGATAGTGGGAAAGGTTTATTGTGAGCCTTAAGAAACAATATTTTAAGGGCTTTAAAGGTGTAAGCCTTGAGAGAAATCAACATTATTTAGGCTTTAGAGGTACGAGTCTAAATCAATCTTATTTAGGCTTCAGAGGTGCAAACCAGAACCAACCTTGTTGGCCTTAGAGGTATGAGCCACAATCAACCTTGTTCTATTGGCCTTGATGGATTGAGCCGGAATCCATCATCAAATAGTAAATTGGGAAAGTCCTAAGTGAGAAGCGTAGTAACTGGTTATAGGCACGATTATCTGTACCACTACAAATTCTATTGTTCTTTCTTCTTTACTCTCACAACTCAATTAAGGTGCCAAAAATTCTTCAACAATTGATATAAGAGCTCCAACTCTTTCGAGAAGGCTTAACATCCTTGGAGCAAAAATGCTACATCATTGGCAATGACAACTTAGGTACTATCTTTCAAATTTTTCAAGCTCCTTCATTTTGGTGTCAATTTGATATTGTTTTGAAGTAAAAAGAGGTGGAGAAATGATGTTTTTAAAAAATGATGCACAAATTGTTTTTGAAAGGGAGAGAAAATAAACTTTTTTTAAACAATGCATAAATTGTTTTTGATAGAAAATTTTATTTTTTTAAAAAAATTATGTTCAATCTTTTTGATGAAAACAAAAAGGGGTAGAGAGCAACATGAACTAAACGAATTTAAAGTGAGAGGGTTAGTATTAAAATTTTTTTGACACAATTATGGGTGTTCAACATAAAGATCCTTCTATGTTTTAATGATGAAAGATTTTGACAAAGTCAAAATAGGCATGCTATGCACACAAAGCTTAGAATTAAACATAAAAGAAGGCTCAACACTGCAAATCAAGTCACTGTAAAACCATTACGTATGTCACAAGCTTCGAATTCTTGACAAGCTTGTGCACCTTAATCACTTACTCTAGGGACTAAACTAGCGTACTCACTCGAACAATGCTTGATCAAAACTCAAGAGAGAGAAAAGAGAGAAATAAAGCACACATGAGAACTCTTAGACAAGGAAGAACTATTATTCACTCAAAATCTTGGATGATTACAAGTGAAAGCCTATAAGGGGTTTATATACACTTCCTACAATGGTTCTCTAGAATTATCTACACCATTCTAGCATATTTTGTATGTATATACAAGTCTCTACTTCTCTTGAATATTCTACTCAAATATAGAGAAAGAATGCGAAGAATTGGGCCATATCCATCATGCCTTAGACCTTCAAGCCTAACCCGTGTCATTCTCTCCCACCTAAACTGAGTGACACCATCGTCGCATCATCCTCGCAAACTTGGCTTGAGTCTTTCATCATTCTTCAACTTGTGAAATGCCAAAATCACATGTGCATCATCGATCTCCCTCTTAACGGGCATAAGAATGGGATATCATCACAAATGCAAACTGTGTTGTTGCGTGGAATTAAGAATGCCTTCTTCTTGTTCCAAAATTTCACACTCAAGTAAAGATGCATATATTCAAGTGGAGCGATGGTTATGTCAAGCTTACCTGACCACGTTCCTATTTTCACCTCTACATGGCGAGGTACGCCCTCAATCGACAAGGCTTTATGCATCGCACTTTTCATGAAGCCATCACACTTTTGGTACGTGACATATAGATGCTATGACCGGTGTCTACAATTGCATTGATGGTCTTGCCCTTGATTTCTGTCTCAATGAGCATACAAACAACTCTTGCTCCATCACTTGCTTTAACACCCTAGGCTTTGAGACTGGCAATTTCTTTAAGAGTGTCAAGGCTCATCATCTTCTTTTCCACGTCTTGCTTCTTCTTTCCCTTGTCTTGCTCTTCCCTTACGGTAGTAAGTGCCGAATGCTTCCCACACTTTGGGCAATCACGGATGTGGTGTGGTCCTTCACACAAGTACCAAGTGATCTCGTTATTTGACGTATCTTCCTTGCCATTCTTCTTCCAACGCCTCCACTCTTGGACTTGAAAGAATTCTTCTCCTTAGGTTGTTTGTCTTTGGTGGAGTTGTTATTTTCTCCACTACTTGACCCATCATTCTCTTTAAACTCCTCCCATGAGCTCGAGAAGGTTATTTAGAGAACTTGATCAAAGATTACACCACGACCATCACAGAAGCAGATCTTGCACACCTCTTTTCTCCAACTCCAACTTCGCCCAATTTTAGAGCCCATCTTTGAATGCAAATAGTGCCTCCTTGTATGGATAGTCGAGAATCTCTAAGATCAACTCCGAGAATTGCTTGATAGAGTCTCATACACTCCCATGGTTCTGGAGATTCGTCACTTTGGATTGAGCTTCCTCATCCACATTGGTGGGTAGAATTTCCACTATATTTCCCTATCAAACTCATCCCAAGTGCCAATCGAGCAAGACATCTTCACTATTTCTTCACATCGATGTCTCCACCAAACCGTCGGTGTCAACTAGATAGCAAGCCACAATATCAATCTTTTGCTGCTAATCTCATATGCCCACAACCTTGATGTGTTGCTCCACACTCCAAAGGAAGTTGTCTATTTCCTTCTCGGTCGTCATTCCATCAAACATCTTTGTCTTTGGAGCATCCACCCTTGAATGAAGTAGACTTAGGAGATTGGTCTCTCCACCTGCTCCTTAAGCCACCATGCTATTCATCAAGAGCAACTCATCTAGAGCCTTTCTTAACTCACACTTAAGAGTCTCGTTCTCTTCCCTTAAGGCAATATGCTTAACCTCCAAGTCCCTCATCTTGGCGACAAGTGTATAAACATGCCCCTCTAGCATGGATATCTTGGGAAGAAGAGATCTCTCCATGATCTTCACCTTCTCAAAAGCATAAGAGGCAACAACATTAATATCACCACTAAAGTCCTCGCGACGTTTATCTTTCTTATTCTTGAACTCCTCCAACTTCAAGTCCATATCATCAATCCTCTAGTGATCTTCCCTTATGGTGACCTCAAATCTTGAGAGCCTAGCCACCACCTTACTCAAAGCAGCCCTCATGGTAGAATTGTCTTGTTTGTCATGCTAGCCATGAGAGGAACCCTCTTGACCTCTTTCGCATCATGGGTTGTATCACCACTTAAAGTCGTCGAAGCAATTCGCCTAAGAACAATACGCTCAAATACATATTATTAAGGGCTTAAAATTCTCAACAAGCTCGTGCGGCGTTATTCACTTGTGCTAGCAACTGATCACCCTACTCACTTGAACAATGCTTGATCAAAACTCAAGAGAGGGAAAAGGGAGAAAGAAAGGACACAAGAGAACTCTAAGGCAAGGTAGAATTCTTATTCACTTAAACTCTTGGTTGATTGCAAATAAGAACCCCCAAAGGGCACATATACACTTCCTACAATGGTTCTCTAGATTTTTCTATGCCATTCTAGCATATTTTGTATGTATGTACAAGTCTCCACCATTATCTAGAATATTCTACTCAAATTTAGAGAAAGAGTGGCAAGAATTGGGCACTCTCTATCTTGCTTTAGACCTTTAGTCTTAACCCATGTCAGTATGCAAAGGCAAAGCTAACGTACGTAATGGGTAAGTTATGTATGTAATGATACTGTTAAGCATATTCTTTACGTACACAACAAGCCTCTTTTGCACGTAAGTTGATCTTGGCTTTAGTGGTGTGAGCCTTGAGAGAAATCAATATTGTTTATGTTTTATAGGTAATTGAAATCCCAATATGGCAATCCAAGAGGGGGGTGAATTGGATTTCTTGCTAAAAATAAAACCTTTTTGAAAAATTTTGCAAATATTCTCAAATCAAAATAGTAGCTAAATCCAAAACACTACCACTTAATAAAGAATAGAAAAGGAGTAAGGGATAGAGAAACAAAGCCCAATATTTATAGTGGTTTGGTCTTCTTTGACCTACGTCCACTCCTCTAGCTCACTAGAGAGTTTGAATCCACTATACTTCCTCACTTTCGGGTGGATGTAAACCATTTACAATCTCTTGTTTTTCAGGGTCACAAGAAAACCTTCTACACCTTGCTTTTTGCTGGTAAAAACAAGAAAACCACACTCCTTTGTTTTTCAGGGTAACAAACAAAGCAAACCTATTCCTTTCTCAAGCTTTACAAACAAAGCTTCATTACAATACTATTCTCAACTAAATGACAGTATTATTCAACCAACTTAGTGATAAAATAGCAAGTAAACAGCTCAGTTGGTATGCAAGTGTTCAAAAACAAGATAAGACTGCAATGGGAAGATTTTCAAAGCTTTAGGCACTCTCAATGATTGTTTTTTTTTTATCTTATGACTTGAAACGTCTATTTATAGGCACTCCTAAAAAACTAGCCATTATAGATACCAAAACAATCGTTGTGAGAAAGTTGCAAAATGGTGAAATTAATGACGTCAGTCTTTGCTACGTTCGTACCAAGTGTATTGCGTACGTAGTTCATGGTTTTATCAGAGTCTTACGTGCAACGATATTCCTTCTCCGTGCATAGGCCAAGTTCCAGTACCTACTTCTTTATATCAAGAAGTAACTACGTGCATAGTGTTGGAATTCGCGGCTAAAATATGACATTCATATACATTCATGGCAGCAGATATAACAAAAGTTTAATGCCTTGAATTCCCCCAAGGACCCATGCATATCAACATATATAATTAAGGTTGGAAGATTTACCTTTCACCAAGGCACGATCGATCGATTATATGAAACGTTGGTGTAGCTCTTTGCACCAAAACCCGAATCACCTTTGAGGAATCACGTTGCTTTTGCGCGAACGTGGCTACAGGTATCCACACGAACGAACTTACCTTGGAGTGATCACGGTGTACTAGCACCCTTTTAGAAT
>CAODLS010998235.1:0-11533 GCA_948243855.1 Flueggea neowawraea | reverse complement strand
GCCACTTTATGAGTAGAATTGATGAAATGTATGCATACTCGATTGAATTGATAAAGGGGTTTATCAATGTCATTTGTTATATCAATCTACTTGAGATCAAGAAATATGTTAAGCAATATAAGATTGACATGTGGCCATGTTTTATGCTTAAATGGGATATCGGGAGACAAAAGGACTAAACATCAGACTGTGAAATGTTAACTCAGATCACCGACATCCGCTCAATTTTGGGTTGCCATAATGTATTACTAAATACCGCTTATAGACTTTGGGCTCAAGTTTTGTGACAAGGCATATTGCCAATTTCGAGTGGGCCTAATGGGTCACACACAATAACGAATTGGATTGGTTCACTAATAATCTCTCTTGTGGTGATTAAATTATTAAGATAATTTGATTAATCAATAATAATAATTCAGGGTTTTATGATTTATGTGTTAAATAAGATTTAATACATAGTTCATTAATGTAATGGGCTTTTAATATGAATCATCAATTATCATATTTATAATTATTTAATTATGTGTGACATAATTTGGCCCATATGAGTGATTTATTTAATAATAATGTATTATATAATTAAAAGCCCAATAACATTAATGAAAACCATGTAGAATTTTGGCATAACTCAACCTAATTAGGAATGAGAAAATTTTACACACTCATCCTAATTAGATGGAAGAAATTCGACACACATGCATCACTCCTCCTATTTTTAGGAGCGTCTTTCCTTGAGTGACAAGGTGGAATTTCGGCACACACTAACTAATTAGGAGTCTATGACTAATTAGGAGTTTTATTCTTATTTGACATGGAAAATAAAATCCTAATTTGTATGTGACAAAATTAATTAGGAAGTGAATATTCTTGTGGGACAAGAAAGGCAAACCTAGTGAGACTAGGAAAGAAAATTTGGCACCCAATTGCTTGAATAGGATGAAGGCCGAATTTTGCAAGGTCAATGAGGAAATTTCATATTCTTTTATGCACATGTTTAGGTCTCATCTTATGCCTATAAATAAGGTGCACTCCTTGCATTCTTTTCATGGCTTGGCCGAATTAGTGAGCGCCATTCTAAAATAGAGAAAATTATTTTGTGAGTTTTAGAATAGAGATTCTAAAAGAAGTGCTAGTGCACTCCACCAATCCAAGGTAAGTTTGTTCGTGTGGATACCTCTAGACACGTTCGCGCAAAGACAACATGATTCCAGAAGGGTGATTCAAGTTTTGGGTGCTAAGAGATACACCAACGTCTCATAAAATCGAATGGTCAAACATTGGTGAAAGGTAGATCTTCTAACCCTAATTATATATGTTGATGTGTATGGGTCCTTGGGGGGAATTTAAGGCTTAAAATTTTTATTATTCTGCACTCATTAATTATGAATGTCATAAATGAGCCGTGAATTCCAACAAGTGATGCCACTTGTGGATATGGTCAAGGCATGAGTTCCAGGATGGAAGAAGGGAATTAAATGGGACGTTTTGACAAGCCACAGCTGAGAATTGATCCTCACTTGAACACGTATAATCTGGGATGGTGCAACCATCCTAACTTATCTTGGAAGGATCAAAGTGCCAACCAAGCAAGACTAATAGGACTACTGGGATTTTAGCCAAGGCCACCATTCCAACAACAACAACTATAACAAAATGTTCCATAAAAGAAACCACCTCTAGAAGACCTTTCGGTGCAATAAATGTCTAAAATTGAGGCTAGAGATGCCGAGGTAGATCTAGCTTTACAATCTCAACAAACAACCATCTAGAATTTAGAAAGGCAAATTGGTCAACTAGTTAAGGTTGTTTTAGATCAAGAAAAGGGAAAATTTCCAAGCACTGCACAAGTCAATCCAATAGAGGATGTAATGGCTATCTCAATTGCAAGTGAGCAAGAGCTTGACAAAGAAACAAGTGCAGGGCAGGAGGCCAAAGAGAAAGAGAAACCGAGCAAGGAAAAAGGAAAGAAGCCAATGGAGGAAGAGCCCAAGCATGATATGGAGGAGAGGGAAATCAAAGTTCAAAGCAAGGGAATCTCATTTCTTCCCAAACATTAGGTAAAACCCTATGTTCCTCCTATTCCATTTCCACAACGACTGAAAGCTCAAAAGGTAGATGACAATTTTCCAAAGTTTTGGAATTGTTCAAAAAGCTACAAATAAACATTCTATTCATTGAGGATATTCTGCAAAGAAAATTGTCTCCAATAATAATAACTTGGAGGAATATGCCACAATGGCTTTGATAGAGGAGTGTAGTGCTGTAATTTAAAAGAAGCTTCCTCAAAAGCTCAAGGATCCGAGAAGTTTTACCATTCCATGCTCCATTAGTAATGTGGGTATACAAAAATCATTGTGCGATTTAGAAATCGAAGTCAACTTGACGCCTTCTTCCATTTTCAACAAGCTCGGGATTGGTGAACTTGTGCCAACAATGGTTTCACTCCAACTTGCTGATCATTCCATCAAGTACCCTTTAGGAGTTGTGGAAAATGATCTAGTAAAGGTTGGCAAGTTTTATTTTCCTGCTAACTTTTATGTGCTTGACATGGATAATGCATTTAAACCCCTTTTGATTCTTGGAATACCATTTTTAGCAACAGGGGGAGCATTGATTGATGTTAGTAAGGGAAAAATGACATTTTGAGTAGGAGATGAAACTCAAGATTTTAATGTCTTTAGTAATTCTAATGTGCTTTTAAATGATAAATGTGTTGATAACGCTAAAGCCATAAAATCTTGTTGCATGTTCAACATTAACCCTCTACCACAACCTTCAAGTGTTAAGGAAACTAAAAGTGAACCCAAAGAAAAGCCTCGAGAACCACCCTTAGAGCCAAAATAAGAAATAAAACCTAATGCAAATGGAACAAATTATTTTGATGGCGTTAAGAAACGAAATGACAAATCAACAGGGAAAGAGAGTGATTATCTCTTAAAGGGTGAATTTGTAGAAGGACAATAAGTATATTATTTTCCACCCAAAAATCATTTTCTTTATGACCCCAAAATTCCATGTTGTGGACCATTTTTTATTTCAAACATTCATTCACGTGGTCCAATAGACATATTGCTTAATGATCACAAACCACTTAAAGCTCATGAAAGAAGATTCAAATCATGCATGGCATCCACTGTAAGGACTATTTGGCACCCTAAATAGATCCTATACAAATGTTTGAAATGACGGTAAACTACTTTTGGTCCGCAATGACGTTAACCCATGCTTATCCTTTTATTTATTGCACTTGCATGCATCATTGCATCTTAGTATAGGTTCACTTTTATTTTCATTGTTTTGCATTGCATTTTTAGAACGGTTAAGAGGAGTATCGCCCAATTACATGTTTATACATGCATTTTTTTCCACTAACCTTTCTTATTTCAAAGCCTAAAAGATGGAGCTGTGCAATCCAAGAAAGAGCATATGCAACCAAGGCGACAAATAGAGAAGCATTCTAAACCTTATCTCTTTTACTTTTATGCTTAATGTTGGAAGAGAACTTGTCCCTTTCTATTCTTACGTATGTTGATGTTAACACATACTTATTTTGTCGAACATTAGGGACAATGTTCAAAATAAGTTTTGGGGGGGGGGGGAGTTTATTAAATGTTGATCGATGCCTCGCAAGCAAACAAGGATTGATTTAGTTTTACCTCCGGAGTATCCCTAGGGTTATAAAATCCAAGGGAGCTGGTCCAACTGTGGTCAAAAAATAAACGAAAAGCAATTATAAACATAAAGGGGTTGATTTTTCCGTTTTTTAAATTAAAACAAGCAAGGAAATAAACACAAGTAATAAATAAGAGAAAGCGTTAGAGCTTTGAGATGAAACCGAGGATTTTGTTGCCAAATGAATGGAAATGGGTTTTAAAAAATGGGTATGAGTTTCCTCAAGATTAAGTACCTACAATTGTCTAAGAGGGTCATTTTGGCCACACCTAGCCCAACTAGGCCCATTAAGTCCTTTTAGGGTTTTCATCGAACACCTTATAGGCATAGGTATATTTCTATCTTAAACCATACAAGTTTTATGCTTGTAAACCTAACGTAAGCTTCTTCTTTTGATTCATCACCTAGGCTTGTCAAAAAAACATTGTGGTATCTAACCACAACATCATTCAATCAATAGCAAGTCATAAAATCATCACCAACAATAGATTTAGCATTAAAGGTATTCAAACCAATAGATTTAACAATAAAACACAAGACCTATTAAATAAAACATCCATTAAAGCAACATAACTCGAGATTTACATATTTACACCCCAACAATGGTTTAAGCTAACATGTTTAGAAAACAACAAATAAAACAAGAAATAAAATTCCTAAAAATGTTACTAAACAAAGAAAAGAATATCAAAAAAGGTAGAATAAAGCTTCTCTCTATAATGATGAAATAGCTTCTTCCAATCCTCTTCTTTCTTCTCTTTGAATCCTCTTTGGAAAATGTGTAGAGAATATTTCTCCTCTTTTTCATGCACAAGTCCAAAGGTTTTTCAAATTGGTGTGTAATAGGCATCTTTATAGTCCTCTTGGTCCCCCACAAACCTTAGCAAAAGGTTTTAAAAAATGGCCCTTGAATATGCCTTTGATCCACAAAAATTTGGTGT
The DNA here is from genome assembly GCA_948243855.1 of Flueggea neowawraea. NCBI lineage: Eukaryota > Viridiplantae > Streptophyta > Magnoliopsida > Malpighiales > Phyllanthaceae > Flueggea > Flueggea neowawraea. The sequence goes on along the minus strand of CAODLS010998235.1, from coordinate 6,920 downwards.
CTTCCATCACTTTCTCTCTCCTTACTGTAGGGTGTCACAGTAGTGACAAATGGGTGTCATGGTCATGACAAAATTCTGTCCAAAATGGGGTGCCAATTTCAGTCTTTGTCGTGGCCGTGAGGAAGGTCGTGATGGTGTCACGACCGTGACAACTTTCGTTCCCAACAATTCTCCCAATTTGCTTGCCACGGCCGTAGCTTTTTGCCACAACGGCCTTGGACCTTTTTTCCCTTAATAATCCCTAATTTTCTTCAAGCTTTGATGAGGTGGTTTGGGGCTATTCGATTTTGCATATCTTTTGCACCTTTTTCCACTCATTTTCTTCCTAATTAAGCCATCCTATAATCATCAAATAAATCATATAAATTTTGACACAAAAGCATGATTTAAAGGATGAAAATAGATATAGTTTTGCTTGAATTAATAAGTAAATCTAGGCTACATCAAACTCCCCCACACTTAGTCATTTGTTTGTCCTCAAGCAAACCAAATCTAATCCCAGGGAAAGAATACAATTCTAATCAAATAGGCAAGAAAATTCTTATACTATGTAAGTATGCAAGTAAAATGATTAAGAGAGGAAAGGCAATGATATTTAACATTTAAAAAACATCAAACCTTCGCATTAAGAAATTGCACTTTCGAGAGTTTATCTATATAATTTCCTAGTCCATTGGTATATTGAAACTTATATCCCGTATTGCTAAGTTTAAAATACAATTTCCTTTATTTTGGAGTGAACTTGGCTTCATTTATTCACTATACATTCGTAAGTGCTTTCTTTCACAATTCATTTTGCCTCTTCATCCAATTGATTACTTCCCTCTTATTTTTGGGTGCTACAAATGCAGTCAGCGAATTAAGGGTCTTTGTGTAAAAACACTTATTATTGATTCGTCGAGTATACTAACCTTTTCCACCTCAAAGTTAAGACCTTATGTGCTTATCCTCGTTTAGGTTCACCCTAAAAAATAGGAGTTTCACCATTCTACACATTTAACTCAAGCACTTTTCATTTGATTAGAAGCCAAGTATACTACCAAAATTTCCAGACATAAAACAACATTTTAAGAAAAACAACTTAGCAACATGTTTGAAATCCTCTTTTATACCCCCACATATAAACTAAAGTAATTGACATAGAAACTCTCAACTTTACAACCTAAAAATGACAAATTTCAAAAACAAATTTCCACAAATAGCATGCATTCCTCAATTAATCTTATTAAAAGCATACTAACACACTACAAAAATTCTCCAACAAATTCAATCCAAATTCTATTCTTTATAAATTTGATGCATTCTAAACAAATTAAGTATAATTCAAGCAAAACTTTTTAGCATTTTTGACAAAAAAAAGAGCAAAAAAGGCATATAAACACAATTAATGTTGGACCAAAGGTGGTCAACATTGAAATCCCTTCATGTTTTGATGATGAACAAAAACTTCATAAAGTACATTTCCAATTAACAAAATACGTCGTCTATTCACACAATGTACGTGTTAAATAACAACGTACGTTATATTGAATGAAAAATGAGGTCGAGGTTATTGGATGGTTGAGGTGAAAAAACAGTGTGCGGCTTGTGCTTACAACGTACGTCATGATTATAAACAACGTTCGTCTTACTTGACAACGTACATTATATTTGAAGAAAAATTAGGCTAAGGCTACTGGATGGTTCAAGTGCAAAAAACAAAGTACGTTTTAAAGATCAAACGTACGTATTGTTAAAAGTCAACGTATGTTATGGATAAATTAAAACATATGTCGTGTATGAAAGATATAGAGAAGATTTGAAGATCAGAGAATAAATGTTTGTCCTTCATGTGGATCAAGAAAAAATTCAAGTACAATGGCAAACTAAAGAATTGCAACGTATGTCATACTCAAGACAACGTACGTCATGTTTGAGCACAATGTACGTCAGTTAAATTCAACCCACGGTTAAAATCTCAGATGAGAAACAGAAGCTATTGGAAAGTTTTCGTGCCAAAACAACATGCGTCTTCATATTGAAATGTACATCATATGGAAAATAACTATGAGCAACGTACGTTGTTAAGTGAACATGTACGCTACTTGGGAAAACAGCTACGATCAATGTACGTCTCATTAGTTTTAACGTATGTTGACTTAAAATGAGAATCACAACGTACTTCATATGTTGGCAATGTACGTGAGTACTCCAACAGTGCATTAAATGCAATCCAAACTGATCCACAATGGCTAGAATCTGTATCACAACGGTACAAAAACTAGGAGAGGAGTATAAATACGTGTTTGGCAGGTTAGAAAACATATACAACATCTGAGCATTCAATTCTAACAACTATCAAGGATCAAAGGATTAAATTTCTCATTTATTGATTCAAGTGTATTATTCATCAATTCCATTATTCATTTGCTTGTATCACTAGCTTATACATTGTTGGTGAGTTTTTGTAAAAAATAGTATTTGGAGTGATTGTGAGTGGAATCAAAGGGTAGATTCCTAGGTTGGTTTTGTTCTTGAATCGAAATCAAGAACTTTGCAAGAGTTCTCACTTAGCTAGGAAGTGAAGTTGTAATCTTGAGATGATTGTTAGTGGAAATCCTAAGTAGTGATACTTAGGTAGTGGATGTAGGCAAAGAGTTGGCCGAAATAATATAAATTCTTGTTGTCCCTTCTTTTCGTGTTTCAATTTTGAAAAAGTTTCAAAGCTACTTATACCACACTATTCAACCCCCTTCTAGTGTGGTAATTGACTCAACAATTGGTATCAGAGCTTTGGGCTCTAATTTGAAGCGGCTTAACATCCGAAGAGTCAAAGATCCGGGATGGCTTTCAATATTGGAACGCACGTCGAAAATTATGTAGTAAATCATCCTTCATTCTTCGATGTCTCCAACTTCAACTATTGGAAGAAAAAGATGATTGTTTTTCTTCAATTCTATGATATAGAAACTTGGAAGGTCATTGTGCTAGACACCAAAATTCCAAAGAATGAAGATGGCTCACTCAAGGAGTATAAAGATTTTAGTGAGGAAGATTGGAAGAAACTTCATACAAACTCCAAGGCAACTCAACTCTTATATTGTGCATTGAATTTGGAATAGCACAACAGAATTTCATCTTGTGAAAATGCCAAGGAGATTTAGGAAATGGTGGAGGTGACTCATATAGGAACACTCAAGTTGAGGAAACAAAGATCAATATGATGTTGCATGACTACGAGTTGTTCTCAGTGAAAGAAGAAGAAAGCATCACTAGTATGCTTGATCGATTCTCCAAAATCACAAATGGTCTTGCTTCTCTTAGAAGACCAATTTCAAGTAGTGACAAAGTGGAGAAGATGAAGAGGTAGCTCTTTATGCAAAAAACATAAGGAGAAACACAAACTTATTGCTAAGATGGAAGAGGGATCTCAAAAAGGAAGCAATGGATGAGTACAAGAAGAACTCACCCCCCAACATGAAGAAGAATTATGATAGTTGCTACAAGTGTGGCAAACCAAGCCATTATGCCAAATATTGTAGAGCTCCCTCCTCTAAACCATAATATGAGAGGAGCAAGAAGAAAGAAGTCTTTGTTGCAACTTGGAGTGATGAGGAAGATGATGATGATGTCAAGAAGGAAGTCAACCTTGCACTAATGCCTCAAAGCTCCTACTCAAGTGATAGGAGGATAATGAGGTAAATAATTCTTCTCACAAAGAACATTTTGATGCTTTTGAATCATTGAACAAGGATTTTGAAGAAAATTTCAAACTTAACAATGTTTTGAAAAAGAGAAACAAAAAGTTGGAAATTGAGAATGAAGCCTTATTAGAAAAGCTCGATGGTGTTTCTATTGATCATACTTCTTGCTTGCTTAATAAACAAAATTTGAAAGATGAGATTGATAATATTCAATAAGAATTTTCACTTATTGTAAACAAATTCTCTTGTGAAAATGAAATTTTTTAAAAATTGCTCTCTATACAAAGATTTTCATTGTCTAAACATGGTTCAGGATGTGATCCTTTCGAAAGGGAATAATCTTTGTTCAAAACATTTTCAAATAAAGAAAAAATGATTCTTTGATATTAGGATTGCCTACTTGCACTAGGTGTTTGAAAGCTAGGCATAATGCACATTTTTCTATGAACTTAAGAAGGACAATCAAGCTAAAGAAGATGTGGATTCCTAAAGCAACCATTCTTCCAATCTAAGTCCATATGACTAACTCAAAAGGACCCAAAGTAGCTTGGGTACCATTGAAATCAAACAACACTGTTTTTGTAGGTTTAAGTCAAAACTAGACTATCCTCAAGCTTATGGTATATTGATAGTGGATGCTCAAGATACATGAGTGGGGATAAAAGTCTATTTATAGAAAACAAAATGAAAAACCAATGACATGTCACATTTGGTGACAACAACAAGGTAAGATCATTAGTATTGGAAAAGTGAGTACGTAACATTTACCAACCATTGATAATGTTTATTTAGTTGATGGTTTACAAGACAACTTATTAAGTGTATCTCAATTGTGTGATATAGACTATGATGTTAGATTCGAATCATCTCATTGCACTGTTTGAAAGATAATAAAATTGCTTTTATTGGTTTAAGGCATGCAAACACTTTTGTTGTAAATTTTCATGATGCAACATCCTTCAATGAAAAATGTTTGATGTCTCTGGATGAAAATACATATTTATGGAATAGAAGACTAGGACATGCATCCTTGCCTTTGATTTCAAAACTTGCAAAAAATGATGTTGTTAGAGGTTTACCAAAATTGAAATTTATAAAAGAGCATCTGTGTGATCCTTGCATTAGGAGCAAACATGTTAGAAATTATTTTAAACCAAAGAAAGAAATTTCAACATCTAAGGTGGTAGAATTAGTGAATATGGATTTGATTGGACCATCTAGACATGTTAGCTTTAGTTGTAAATAGTATACCTTGGTGATTGTTTATGATTTCTCTAGATTTACATGGGTTATATTCCTTGCAAATAAAAGTGATATCTTTAATGAGTTTGCTAAGTGGTGTAGATTGCTTATGAATGAAAAGACCAAGTCTATTATTTCCATTAGAACCGACCATGGAGGAGAATTTGAGTCCAACCCTTTTCAAGATTTGTGCGACAATAATGAAATAGAGCATAATTTTTTGTCATCGAGAACTCCACAACAAAATGGTGTGGTAGAAATGAAGGATTGGGCATTGGAATAAATGTGTAGAACAATTCTAAATGAGTATAATCTTCCAAGATATTTTTGGGTTGAGGCTATGAACATCGCTTACTATATGATCAGCCGGGTACATTTGAGAAGGGATCAAAAGAAGACTCCTTATGAGATATGGAAAGGTAAGAAATCTAACATTTCTTATTTTCATCCATTCGGTTGTAAAAGTTTTATATTGAATAATGGCAAAGACATCTTAGGCAAGTTTGATGCAAAATCGGATATAGGAATTTTCCTGAGCTACTCCATAAATAAAAAAGCTTCTAGGGTGTTTAATTCAAGAACTAGAGTTGTTGAGGAATCTATTCATGTTAAATTTGATGATATGATCTCATCCCCAGGAAAGGTAGTTGAATGATGATCATGAAATTCAAAAAGACTTGGAGGAACTAAACATAAATGAAGAACTAACAAATGATGAAGAAAAGAAAGATGAAGAAGGTGTATCAACTTCACTTCCAAAAGATTGGGCTAGAGTAAAAGTTCATCCAATTGAGCAAGTAATTTGAGACATGGGAGATGGAGTGAAGACTAGAAGAGGCTTGAATGAATTTCAAAGTAACTATGCATACATCTCCATTGTTGAACCAAAGAATATACAAGAAGCTCTAGATGATGAGTGTTGGGTTCAAGCTATGCAAGAAGAGCTCAACCAATTTAAGAGAAACAATGTGTGAGAGTTATTTTCGGCACCAAAAGGAAAAACAATTATTGGAACAAAATGGGTGCATAGAATCAAATATGATGAGAATGGAAAACCGGTGAAAAATAAGTCAAGATTAGTAGCTCAATGTTTTAACCAAGAGGAAGGACTTGATTATGAAGAAACTTTTGCTCCAGTTGCAAGGCTTGAAGCAATTAGAATTCTATGTGCATTTGCCTCACACAAGAAGATTAAACTCTTTCAAATGGATGTGAAAACTGACTTCCTAAATGGGTTCATTCAAGAAGAGGTCTATGTAAGGCAACCTCCGGGTTTTGAAGATCATGAACATTCCAACTGCGTCTTCAAGCTCAACAAAGCTCTCTATGAATTAAAACAAGAACCAATGGCATGGTATGAGAGGTTAAGTAATTTTCTTATTGAAAATGGCTATGTAAGGGGCCATGTTAATAATACTCTTTTTGTTAAGAAAAAAGGTGATGATATGCTTATTTGGCAAATATATGTAGATGATATTATATTTGGTGCTACTAACCCTTTTATGTGCAAAGAATTTACTGATCTTGTGAAGTGAGAATTTGAAATGAGAATGACGGGGGGCTTACTTTCTTTCTTGGACTTCAAATCAAACAACTTGAGGATGAAATATTTATTCATCAATCAAAATACACTAAGGAGTTGTTAAAGAAATTTAAAATGGATGGAAGCAAATAAGTGTCAACCCCAATGTCATCAACATTAAAACTTTACAAAGATGAGGAAGGGAAACTGGTGGATCAAAAGCTTTATAGAGTTATGATAGGATCCCTACTTTACTTAACCACCTTTAGACCCGATATTATATTTGCTACATGGTTATGTGCTCGCTTTCAATCCAATCCAAAGGAATCAAACTTAGTTGCTTGTAAAAGAATTTTTTGTTATTTAATTGGCTCAATAGGTTTAGGTTTATGGTATCCATCTTGTCTTGATTTTGATTTAATTGCTTATAGTGATGCCGATTTTGGTGGTTGCAAATTAGATAGAAAGAATAC